>JAKZAN010000277.1:0-56688 GCA_023053545.1 Lepidurus packardi
GAGCAAGAAGGCTGTCGTGAAGCTGCTAGAAAACATTGAAAAGCAGAGAAAAATCCTGTCAGCCAACTCCGAACACGGCATGAACCTCGAATACCTTATGGAGGAGAATGACCTCAACTACAACCTCAAGAGAGAAGAGTTTGAGAAGCTAGCTGAGCCTGTTTTCAACCAACTGAATACTGCTATGCAAACATTCTCCCAGGTTCTCCAAGAGAAGAAAATCCAGTTCCATGCTATCGAGATGGTTGGTGGAGGAACACGTATTCCTGCCTTCCAGAAGATCATTGAGGCCGTCTTCAAAACCGAGCCCGTCAGGACCCTCAACTCGAGCGAGTCTATCGCCAAAGGCTGTGCTTTGATGGCTGCCATGAGAAGTCCCCTTTTCAAGGTTGCTGAGTACGGATTGGATGAAATAAACTATCATCCCGTGAAGGTATTCTGGAACTTCATTCCTAATGGTGGTGCTCCTCTCCTCGTGAACGAGGCTGCTTATCCCGAGAAGCAGCAAAGCATGCTGTTCCCTGCTGGTTGCATATTGCCTACCACAAAGACTATCAAATTCACCAAAAAGGAAAGCACTGAACTTCTGCTAGCTTATGAGCCTGTTGTTGAAGGTTTCAATAGACACATCGCTCACTTCAAATCACCCGTCCAGAACCCCAAAGAGGCAGAGTTCTCTGTAGTGTTCAAGGTGAGACTCAACGACAGTGGAGTCATTTCTTTGGAAGATTGCCATTTGACAGAGGAAGCCGTCGAGGAGACGAAAGTTCCTAAGGCCAAAGACAGCAAAGAAACTCCTAAGCCTGCTGATCCCAATAACAAGGATGCTCCTGCCGCTCCTGCCGCTGAAGAATTCGAAATCAAGCAGACCAAGAAGACCAAGCACTATCCCATAAAGTGCGAGCAGGTCATCATCGAAAAAAACACCGCTAAAGATATCGAAAAGTACTTCGAAGTCGAGTGCAAGATGCTCAACCAGGACAGGCTCATCTTCGAGACTTACGAGAGAAAGAACGAGTTGGAGTCCCTTATCTACAACAGCAAGGAAAGACTCACAAGCTCCTATAAAAACTTCGTCAACCCTGCCGATGTCCCCCAGCTGCTTAAGAATCTGGAGGAAGCAAATAACTGGTTGTATGGAGACGGTCAGAACGCTACCAGAGGACTATATATGAGCAAGATCGAGTCACTGAGACCCCAGATCGACCCCATCGCCCGCAGATATCAGGCTGCTGAAGAGCTGAATGATCACCTCGTGGGTGTCCCCAAGGCCATGGAAGTCCAAAGAAATCTCCTGAACTCAACAGTAACACAATTCCTTTTTTATTCGTACCATAATTTACTGCAAATGTACTTAGGATGCCAAACACAGCCACATCAGTCCTGAAGAAAGACAAGTCGGTCACATCGAAATCGAAAACGTGAGAAAGAACATTGAAACTGCTGTTGCCAACCAGAAAGCTCTCCCCGGCTGGAACAACGCTGTGTTCACTGCTGCCGATCTCAACAAGCATCTCAACGATCTTGCCGACAAGGTCAGGAAGATCATGTCAAAGCCTGTGCCCCCTCCTCCCAAACCTGCTGAAGCTCCCAAACCCGCAGAGCCTTCCGCAGGAACTAAGATGGAAGAGGAGAAGCCTGCTGGAGGTGCAACTCCCACTACTAACATGGAGGTGGAGTCCAACAACCCCTGATCTGATATCTGTGCTCGAATATATTGTTACATAGTGTGGATACATATAGTTCTTAATGACTTCCTTAGTTTCTGACTTTAGGGGTGAAGTACGATAAGATTTAGGTGTTCTACACATCCAGAATCACGAGACCGAGTCCATTTCTGCAACTTTGGCGATGATATCCTATTCCCATTTGCGGTTCAGGGCTCTCACGTAGCTGTCCACCAAGTTCTGGTGCTTCAGATACACATTATACTTGACTGCCTCTGCGTAAATCAGCGAGTACATGAAAGATCCCACACCCACAATAAATAGAAACTTCTGCCCGGTAATCTTAGTGAACTTTGCCATCTGCCAGACCTGCCTTGGGTTGGGTTCCTCTAGATGGTTAGTAAAGATTAAGGGCACGTCCACCACTTTGGAGAAAAGGAAGCCAAGACCATAGGCGCCTGCCATGGCCAGAAGAGGGTTCCAGACCATCTTGTACTTGGCATTGTGGACTGCATCGCATTATTATGGAGGAATGACGAGGACAGTGTCCTGGCCTCTGTTGTGGTAGTTTTGTTTGAGATCGTTCTTGAGTTTCAACATAGTCTGGGACTCCTGGCTTATACCTTGCTTTGTATCGTTGGATCCTTTGGGTAAATTAGATTTAAAGTATATATTAAAAAAGAATGGTGCATGATAAATGATTCATTCTGGGGGGTAGATTCCAGGTGTCGGGGTCTTGTTTTTGCGGATCTGAGAATTGCCCCGTAAGACTCTTCTCGGCTACGGGTCTACAGGGGCATTTCGTTCTGGTAAATTCTTTATCGTCCTTTATTAGGGCACAGGCGAGCACTTTGTCTTGTCGGCAGACTCGAAATTGAACGATAGCTTCTCCCCCACGACACCTTTTTTATCGTTCCCAACAATCTTCTTGTCTCTGACCAGTCGATCATTCAGAATCTACTGCAATTCGCTTATCAGTTTATCCTTTTCACCCTAAAAGTACTCATCAGCCAGAATGATTACAGAGATGACATGGAAGGAGGATTACGATGACTGCCATTAATTGGTTCTTCATGTTTTGGAAGTCCTGGCTGGCCCTGTTTTGAGCCACCGATACTGCTACTTTCTGCTGTTGGATGGCTTCGTGCATACTCGATAGTTCCTGCTTCAAGAACTCCATCTCTCTGGTCTCCTGATCCTGCTGGTGTGCCCACTAACTAGCTAAAATAAAGAATTGCATTACCTCTTCGCGTTCCACAGCGAGTCGATAGCCGAGTTCTCTCTAGAAATCCTAATGACTTAAATAGCCAGGAGGCGGCTGTGAGTACTTGGAGTTGTGTAGTATCGATGCCTCAAGCTCGGTTCTAAGTGCGATTACTAGCCTCTCCTTTTCTAAGAGCTGATTCTGGAGTAGTTCGTTGGCGAGAGCAAGTTTTTAGTTTGTGGCGACAATATGATCAAAACTGCCAGCCGTAGCTCTGGTGAAGTTGCTAAGTCCGAGGATGTTTTCTTTATTATGTATGGGACTCGGGGGACAGGAGTCCCTGCGAATAGCGGACAGTTGTCGGCTCAGACGAAGATTCATGTGCACTGTGTTGTTTGCCGATAAGATGGTGATGAGCAAAAAAAGTAGCTGTTAAAAACCCGAATTAAAGATTAGCACACTAAAGCGATAACTCATAGACTGGCTCTCGAGTATCAATATCGATTAATTTCTGGACTTTATAGGTCCTTTCTTTAGTATTCCTTCCCTCTGATTCAGCCATACATTTCTTAGTCTCCGCTATCCACGAATCCCGAATTCGATGCCGTTACTACTTGTGTCCGCTAGATTGTGTTCTGTTCTTTCTTGATTACCGTCAGCAGAGTCTTCGACGACTCCTTCAGCTTGGCCAGTGCGTCTGCCGATTCTTCCGCCAGCTTCTCGTAGCTCTACAGATTTTGTTGTCTCATTTTGGCATTTTTGGAGATCATCTAGGTTGCTGGAATGCGAGTTGGAGCATGATGGGTACCTTGAGTCTCTCGGTGAGTATCTCGATGTCTTCCTCGATGCCTTCGAGTTCTGCCTGCTTCATGTCCATGGCGGCATTGATTTCTGCGAGCCTGCCCTTGGCTTTGCGGATGGCCTGGTTGATGTGATTCTCATGTTCTGAGATTTCGTTATTCATTGTGTTTGTCTGAGTTTAAAAATCTTGAACTATCAGGTGATTGGATATTCAAATATCATCCTCAAAGGCGATATCAAGTATTAGTAACGCATCTTTTAGGGTTTCGGATATTCTTGGATTGGTAGATATGTAAAAATAGCATAATTCATTATTCAGTTGGAACTCTGCATCCACTTCAGTGTCTCACTCAGGTGTTTAGGCATCCCTTCCGGCAGCACGGACTTCTGTCCTCGGAACAGATCAGTTGTATGCACCCTCCACTCCCTCCACTCTTCGTTGATCTCCTTCACCTGCTCCCCATAATCATTCTTGATCCCCACAGATGAGTACTCCCTTCCTCCGAATACCTTTATTCTATCGACCTCCCGAAGCTTTGTGCCGTACTGCGAGGAAGCGTTGAGGTTATTCAGATAGAAGTGAACCAGAGACAGCCTTTAGATCTGGTGCAAATTTGTGAACATGGGAAGTCTTCTCAGGTCATTATGAGCTTCTACCACACACAAGTTCTCTTGCATTCGAGGGATGCTGGCCTCGTCTCCGAGGGCTGCCCACCCATATTCACTGCAATGGCTGTTGAATTGTTAGGTGTCGTAGATAATGGGTGTCGGAGGACGACCTAGAGGCACGAAACGGACAGAGGACTGCTCCTGCAGGATCTTTAGCAAGTATAGAAGAATGGCGACTCTGCGCTCCTGGGTAACTTGGGCAAAGGAGCGTGCCACAGTTTCAGCCTCCATCCAACAACGCATATGGCTGATCAGATAGTCGAGGAGGTCCTTGTAAAAGAATTTGTCGCTGCCCTTTTCTTCTCCATCTTGGATTATCTTCCTACAGATCCCCATTGTGATTATTGTTCTAATTTTATCCTCAAAGCTGAACTTTGTCCACTTACGATACCTTTAGCGGATCGCCCCATCAAGCACAGTGTAGAAGTTGGGGATGACCACGCCCTCGGTCCTCTGCGCGATCTCCAGGAAACAGACAACGTTGAAGTTGAAGAAGAACTCCTCTCCTTCCGAGACGAACTATTTTTCCATGGTACTGATATCTCTAGCTTCAAGCTCTGCGACTAAGTAGTTCTCGTGTAGCAGGAAGCAGTTCCTCAGAATATAGTTGCGTAGATGCTCGTTCTCCTTGCTGATGTTTCTTAGGCCTTTGAGGATCTCGATGATCCTATCTTTGGGGATCGATGTGTCGGGTATGGCGTGTTCCCCTTTAAAGACTTCAAAGAAACTACGCTTTTCTTGCAGACGGTAAGATTCAAGTTGAGACTTGTTGGGACCGAATGACTTTTTGATTTGCTAGTATTGCTAGAAGATCTCTGAAAGAATCACTAAATCACGAATATAGGTGAAAAGGACCTTCTCGAGTCCTTCGGGCAGCCCCTGCCAGTTCTGACCGACTCGTACTGCAATCGCATCAACCTTCGATAACAAAAAGGTTGTGGCCTGTGTAGGACTTGAATTAGCAGACATAGCCTATCTAAAGAACCCAAAGTCATTAGCTTTTATTGCTCGGTCAGTATTGTCGAGTTATAATACGATTTCGAAAGCCTTCTGATAGTATTGTGAGTACTCCTGTTTAGACAGACTAGTTAGTTAGTAGTGATAGAGTTCGGCACGCGGTCGGGAGGTTGTCAGGAAGGCCATGCCATTTTGGTATAGTTGGTTGAAGTACTCGATATAGCCTTTGCAGCTTTTAAGTATCAGACTGTTAGGCTTGTCCATCGACTCAATATCGTATCTCTTAGGAAGCACGATATCAACTTTTTTGAGATCCTTTTCGCATTGCATGAGTACGTCCTTTTTTACCTACTTCAGACTGGTGTCGCAGTTGATTTGCAGTGTCGAGAAGTAGACTTTCTTGAGATTCTCAACCTCTAAAGTTTTATTATTTGTGACGAATAGTCTCTTGGCAATTTCGTCAGCTTTAATCCTATTCTGCAGGAGTTGTTCGAAATCCTCCGACTTTTGGTTTTCAGTGTCGTAGCTCGACAGAAATCCTTGGTGGGCCTCACGATACTCTTGTAAATACTGTGGATAGTCCAGCATCTGGGCCTAACTACTCGCTTTAGTGAAGATCAGGTAGTTGTTTTCGTAGATGACAGCGTTGCGGGCTCTGCGCTGCCGCAGTTCCTGGTTCTGTCGAATGAGAGCCTCAGGGCTGGAGTTGAATTTCCCAACCAATGGTGTGATCGAGGCCAGACTTTTATGCGAGTTCATTTAGTGAATCTGTTTCTGCATCGTCCGCATGCAGTCATTGATATTCTCAAATCTGTAGTAAGAGTGCTGGTGTGACCGCACAGCCTCCCTGAAACTATCGTTTATGCTCCTCATCTCTTCCATCTGGTTCAGCATCAGCATGTTGATTTAGCCGCGATGCTTGTCGATGTACTGCGCCAGATCTTCTCGTACACTGTTCAGAGTCTCTGTCTGGTTCAGCAGTTCGCTGTTCCACACTGTGTATTCGAACTCATAGAGCTTCTCTTGTAGGCGTGCCCGCAGGTCGTTAATTTATTTCTAGTGACCTTATAGCTTATAACGGGCTTCCTCGGGTTTGATTGAGAACGTGACTTTGGTGTAGGGGTCGTTCATGTTGGTGATGCAGCTGAGGGTGAATAAATCGTAGTCGTTAAGCAGTCTCTCGGCCCTGCTGATGCGCAGGTGGTACTTATACAGAAGTTATTGGCTGTCCTTCTCGTTGTAGTTCTTGGAGGCGTAGGTTTTAATGATATCTTATTGTTTTTCATTGAGCAAAGCATTCTCTTGGAGAATCGCCTCCCTGTGTCTGTTCATACTCTCTTGTGCTGATCTTATGGATTTCAAGAAGTACATGGACTCTCGTAGCTCCTCTTCGGACACTGGAGATTCTTTGTTTTTGACACTGACGATGCGAGGCACCGGCATAGCTGGGGGATCCACTACAATACGGTCCTTGAGCTTGTCAAAGATCTTCTGACGCTGAGGCCTTGCATTTTGGCTATTATCGAGCTGCATGGGAGTGTCTAACCAGAGCCTAGGGATTAGCGTGTACACAGATTAATATTTTGAAGATTGCCAGATACTAAGACTATAAGCACAAGATAGAATACAAGTAACAGAGATTTTACTAGCCATTATCAATGAACTAGTTCGCCTTGCTCGTAGTCATTGTTGCGGTCTTGCTGGGGGTTCTCGCTGCAGTCTACCTCTTCCGCAAGTGCTGCGAAAATGTGGTTCCCCCGCCGACCACCCAGTATGAAGACTTGGAGACTCAGAACAACCAGCAACCTATAGTCAGCAAACCACCCGAAGAAAATAACAACCAGATCATGATGTCGCAAGTGCTACCCTTGGAGAGCAAGAAGCCAGACTACATCGATTACCACGAGCTGAACAAAGAGTTCGACAACGATGAACTGGACAAAAAAGCAATGGCAATGAGCGTGTTCAATTTGTAAAGCGAGTCTACGCTGCACAAAAGAAGGAAGCTGACGATTCTGAAGAGAAGCCAGAAGCAACTGGTGCCAGCATTGTCGAAACGCGAATCTATCGAAGAAGAAGGAATAGACTCAGCCCAGATTCAAGCACTCAAGGAATGATATAGAAAAGCCAGGCTAGCATCGAGGCAGGAGGATTGTGTACTTTGTCATATTTTAAAACTTTAAACCTATCTTTTTCTCTTTTTCTGTTTTTCTCTACTTTATCTCAATGATACACTGTTCATGATGCGTCCTGGTTGATCAACCGGGGCTGGCCAGTGCACAAACATACACTATCATAAAATATAATACATATATAATCGTCACACTCAGGTTCCTATATTAGCCTTAACTTAAATAAAGACATGAAGTTCCTCAACGAAAACATTTCGCGTGTCGGTTACGCCCTCTCCCTCGGAACCGCTGCCTACTTCGGGATCCAGCTCAGCTACCCCTCCTACAGACCTCTCTTCAGATTCGCTAATGTCAAGACTCTCTGACCCTATCCATTCATATCTCATGCCATAAATAACATCACCCCCCCATCCCAACTCCCTTTCCTTAAACCCTACCGCCAAGCATACTTAAACTCCAACAGCGAATCCCAAAATATTAACATAGTAAACGTAGATTTATTAAAGTTGTTTTTTGATCATTTGGATGTACCCCGTGGAGGCATGAGCAGTTTGTTGTTATCGTTCTTGGTGAACTACCCTGCATACGAGTACTTCCCTCTGAACTTCCCCTCCCCCAGATCGTACACGTAGAACCAGTCTCGCGACAGGAAGTATACCATCGACTTCATTATGGAGTTCATCCTGATCTCGCAGAAATCCATGCCTTTTTCCTTCATGCCGCAGATCAGCTTGAGCTTTAGTTTGTTTGATGAGGGTTTTTCCAATAAGATGGGTTCTTCCTTCTTGCGCATGCTTGCTGTCCTGGTCTCTCTCCTGCTCATCCTCTTCTGCGAAGTTATCTCTGCTTCTTGCTTCCGGTCTGCTGAAGATATCCAGCTATTTTTCGCAGCTGCTTTGTTAGGATCTTCGGGTAACTCCATTATCGAAATATTCAAGTTCTCATCGATCAGATGTAACTCATTGGATTCCTCCGAATGAAGCATACTGTAGATGTTCTGGCTCACCAGTTCCTCGAAGACTTCCTTGATTGACCCCTCTTTTGCGTCCACTAAGTAGATCAACCCTGTCATTCCCCGACAGAATACCTTCCGCGGATTCCTCGAAGCACACACACTAACCAGGTATTATTGGGGATATTTTGTGTTGAACTTGATCACGTATTTAATGACATTGAATGGCATCTGCCATACTAGCATCCTGGAGTCCTCAGAGGCGGTGAGCATGAAATCGCCCACTGTGACCATTGCTGTCAACTGTTTGGTGTGTGCATTGACGACTCTTTCGCCCAGGGTAGCCATATTGATATTAGAAGGATAGAATATGAGTTTTCCATTTTCGCCTGCCGCTGCGAGGAAGTACTCGTTCCTCTCGGACAGGAACTCCAAGTGTGTAATTTTGACAGGAGCACGAATCTTCTGATAGAGTTCTTAGGTGAATATGTTTTTGACTCTGATGAAGTTGTTTTCAGTCGAAAGAACCAGGAGCCTGCAGTCGGCACTCACATTGAAACTCAAGATTGTGTCTTAGCACGTGAGGCTCAGTATGAGGGAGTGCTTAATTTTGTAGGATTTCTTCGATATGACTCGAAGTTCTCTCCTTTTTGTTAGTATCACAAAGTATCCATCGGTGGTCACGACCCCTAGGATCTCCTAGTTCTTATTTTCTCGACTCTAGCTCGACACTAGTACTGGTTCTACTTGTTCAGCCCGCTTCATTCTCCACTTGTAGGCCGTCTACACTTTCCTCTTATTGTTCTGCAAGTCCTCATCCACATATGATATAAATTCCTGAAGCTCAGATCCATAGCAATGCAGGATAACCTAGTTGTTGAGGGGGGAGGTGGCGAACATGTTGGATTTCTGATTGAGTCTAATCTAGTTTTTGACTTTAAGTGTTTGGTTGACGATCATGCGTGTCGAGTCGTAAACGGTTACTATCTAGTCGGCAGTCATCACGAAGAGCTGGGATGACGGGTCCTAGAAAACCATATGCACCACACTTTTGGAGCCTGGACGAAGAGTGTTCACTAGAAGCTTCGTGAAGTGATCAATCAGAATAACCTATCCTCCAAAGGTTCCAAAGGCCATCCTCCTTTTGGCTTTAGAAAGGGCTATTACTGCTACTTTAATATCACCCTTAAGTTTATCCATATGTTGCAGCGAGAAGTATTCTGTCACTTTAACCTTCCTGGAGCTTTAACTGCTCAGCATACTATTCTGTCCCATATCGTTGAGTTCATCCTTGTAGCATCTGTAATGGCCTCTGGATCCCACCACATGAAACCCGAATTCAGGCTAGCACAACAGGAGTGTTGCTTCGAAAGGCACTTGTATACACTCATTCTATTTGCTCAAACTGTAAATGGTAGTTTTATGGATGTTTTCCATGGAGTTGAGGTTGAAGCAGCGGATGAAACCCTGGCTTTATACACGGACCAGTACCACAAGTTGTAGCTTCTGGGAAACTAGATGGAAATGGAAATCTAGTGCCTCGATGACCTCGTTCTTCTTGCGATCAAACTCCTTGCCGATCCTGACTTTATCTTGAATTGCAAAGCTTGTCTTGTTGAACTCCTTGATGATGCGAATCAGAATGATCTCCATATTATAGAGGGCTATAGCTACCAGCTGGCTAGTTTAGTCATAAGCTATAGCGCCCATCTGGTAATACTCGAGCTTTTCTTTCTTCTCGAAATTGGTTCTTTTCCTCTCCAACTGAGCTCTATGACCCAGTTGACTCCGTTCTCGTTTGAATGGCATGTCTCGCGGGTTATAAGTCAGCCTCCTCTTATCTTCAGACATCTTCTTGAGATTGTCTTTGATGTGGATCATTTTTTCGGCAGCAGACTCAGACTAAGGGACAGGTCTGGTGGTTTATCTTTTGTTGGATATCGCATCTTGGTAGGACAGTCTTAGCTCTGCAACATTGAGTTATGATAGCTTGCGCTGCTGTATTTTCCTGGAAGCGTAGGATGCGAACGCTGAAGCGGAATCGCTCGGTAATTGCTTAAATATTTAAAAGATCGAGGATATCTTTTTCCGTTCCTGCTGAATGTAGGTTTATTAGTCGCATTGCATTTCTTCCTATGAAATGCAGATGGCGGCACGGGTCAGCCGGTCATGTCGCCTGATGCCTGGCTGGATTCGACTCCCATTCATAGCTCTCGGGCTTTGTGTGCTCTCTTGCCCCTAAGTGGGGGGACTGAGTTTAGTTTTGAGGGAAGTTTAACGAGGCAGTACTGTGGATCTGTTGCTCATCTTTATGGAAGAAACCTGCTTAATTTGGCAGGAGACCTGGTGAGTACTCAGGCTGATCTCGTCATCAAACTGATATTTTTATCGAGGGAGAGACAACTGAGCGGCAATATAGCTCTTGCCTGCTTCATACATAATCAGAGTCTTTCTGTCGATGAGCATGAGCCGGTGGGGCTTGTCTTCGAATAGGATGGGCTGGAAGTAGCTGATTTCCTCAAAAACAGGTAGAAAAGCAAGAGAGTCCTGTCTATAGGGTTTGAATTGCTTGACATTCATCTCGTACATGATCCAGTCAAGGATTTTGTCTCGCACTTCAGACTCCTTGTCAAGGAAATGCAGAAAGTCATTCCAACTCAGACTTTTCTTATAAATACTTTTCTCCAGCTACCTTTGAAGATGGCTCGGTTATTGGTTGATGAACTGTGCGACCATTTGTACGATCTGATCAACTGGTATTTCCTGGTTGGGGTTGTTAGTTTGGCGCTTGACTTCTTCGAAGCGTTTGTAGATCAGGATGAGGGAGTTGAGATCAAGGTCGAGAGCATGGACGGGCGTGTGGAGGACCGGGTCTGTTTTGATCATTTTTGGTAGAGCTGAGTTTATAACAGTCCTATTATAAGATAAGATGTATACTTGCTAAACCTATATGATCTATCGTTTTTGTGTTAAAATTATGTGTTTCTTTGCTACCAATTTATATGCTTTAAAATTGTTGCTAGATGGGGCGTTTGTCAAATTGGTTGCGAACCGCTGCTTCCTGCACGACGTGCTTGATCGATCTTTCTCTCCAGGTCTTTGAATATCCTCTTCATGCCTGTCGCCCATTTGGCTGCGCAACCACATACTAGGATAATCACGATCGCAACCAGTCCTGCCATTGCGATTGAGACTAGATATGCTACTTTTCGTTAGTACGGGGTCTTGATGTCTATGTTGATTGGTTGGCGAGTGGTGCACGTGTAGTCAGTGTTGTTATGGGACTTCTGCCATTGGAGCCAGTCAAAAGAACCACAGTTTGTAGTGTTGAACTCAACAACAAGGGTCTTAGATCCACGATCATTGGGACCGAAGTCACAATACAGAACAGGGGGGAAGAGCTCAGTTTTAATGAGGACAAGAGCCTGGTAGCTGATACCCAGAAGATAGATCATGTTCTGCTTGGAGAAGTCCTAAAGCACGTCGAACTCGCGCATGCCAAATGCTAAGTATGTCCTATAGTTCTGCTCCTCAGGAGTCTAAAGCAGCTGGTTCCTATTGATAGAATGGTTGATGACCACGACTTCATCCTCGCCTATGATTATCATCTTGTTATCGAAGAAATCCACGTCTCGGATCCCCGAAATTGTATCGTAGTACCTATTCAGATAAAGATCTCCATCCTTGATCTTCAACTCCATCAGATAAGTATGCTTGCGATATGAGAAGACCACTTCGATGGTGTTGGCAATCTTCTCGAATCTCTGACTCGTGCCGATCTAGTGGTAGGGCATCTTGAACTGCTTAGTTGCCAGCTTCTCATTGTGGCTGACTATGAATATACCCTGAACACTGTCCAGAATATATACGAAGTCACTATCCACCAACAGATCTACTATGTTGGCATTCTCGCCGATCTCTTTCGGTGTGAAGGACTTTCCAGTGCATGCAGTAGGCGAGCTGAATTCGTATCTGGTGACGGTGCGGTAGTGGACCACAAACACCACTTTATCACCATGGGGAACAATCTTTAGCTGACCTTCACCTGAGGTCAGTGGAGTAAAACCTGTTGTCTTCAGGGTTTGCAGAGACTTGGTTCCCGATTCATTCTTAATGTCGAGAAGGAACATACTCTTCTTCGAAATCACGTAAGCTCGTTTGTTTAGGATGAAGAGTTTGTATGAGGAGCTAGACTGGTCATATTCTGTAGGAATCTGCAGCTTGGCGACTTAGACCAGAGATATGTTGGGAGTCTGCACGATTTCGTAGAGGAAGACAGTATAGTTGCTGACTATGTAGACTTTGTTCTCAAAGAATGCATAGTCGCCCACAGAGTCATTGAAGAAAGTATGGGTGATCTTGCTCATTTTTATATCCGAACTGCTGAGGAAGCATTTATTAGAGGGCAAGTAAAAGTCTTTGCGGTTTTCTTCGAAATCCTTGAGGACCTCAGAGGAGATGGACTTGGTGCGTTCATAGACGGCGGAACTGATTTAGTAGCTAACATCAGAAAAGGTGTAGTTGAAGATTTCGGAGTCATAGAGGGTGAATCCGAAGGGGAGGGACTTAGTGAGCATGGTGGAGCTGTTATACATTTGAGTATTGACTTCGAAGGCTTGTGAGGCCGAGGCGAGAGCCAAGAGTGAGAAGAGAGTGAGTAGTATGATCTTCATGTGCGGGAATGAGTTTTTGAAAGATCTGTCTAAGATAAATATACACTTATACAGAGGAGGTAGAGAGATATTTCGATTATCTGTCTGAGAAGTAGCGAAATGCGAGTATGCAATACTGAAAATACAATCTAATACTATCTCTCTGATCGGGGACTTGCAGTATGGACTTTTATTATATGCATATTCTTTTTTCTCTTGATCTCGAAAAAACAACCAAAATATACCCTGAATATCTGCTTCTTCATCAGAACATATCGACTTTGGCTTCTTCATTCGTGCTCCAGGATGGCTCGAGTTCGGACCACGTCTTCCAAGCTCAGCTTCTCTCTGCTGTTCACGAAACTGAGGAGCTCGCTCCGAGTCAGAATCTTCTGCAACTTTGTCAAGATCCGTTATCCTTCTCTGTTCAGTTCCTGCAAATGATTTCTACTTCCTGCGTCGTCTCTGCGTTCACCTGCCCTTTTGTCACCCCTAAGGTGGATTTCTGCCATTTCGGGATGTGGCGCCACAATCCTCGGGATAAATTGCACAAGGGTAGCCCATTCACTTTTGATTTATTCTTGCTGGGATCTGACCACTGCATTCTTGGCCAGTCTGTTGGCGTAGTACTGTGCCTCACGGCCGAGGGCATTCAAGTCGAAGCTAGTGTCAGGGAAAATGCGGAAGCGAAGCAGAGCACCAGAAAAATGGTAGTTTTTAAGGGGAGAAATGAAGTTGGGTTCCACGGTGGAGAAGACGATCTCGGAGATCTTCTGGTTTTTGAAGGAGATTTCAAACTCGTACTCAGTGGTGTTGACAGTTTCTACAGATATGCAATGGCGATTAATGATGGGTGGATGGGTTACTGATGGAATCGAGAGGCAGCAAGTCCAGATAGCTGGCAAGTTCTTGGTGGTAAATCTGGAACTCAAGGCCGTTAGCCTCAGTGACAGTGAAGAAAGGTTTGTTGCTAAATCTGAAGACCAAGAGTTTTCGATCGTGGGGAAGTCCTCGGGCTTCGTTTTTCAAGTAGGTAGTTAGGACTTCGTAGATGTTGGAGACTGATGTGGTCATGGTTAGAGGGCGTTGTGATTGGGTAGGATGGCGGGATGGAGAGTGAGAAGATTGCGCTCTTTTAGATGATTCAAATATTTTATTAAAAAAAGTGGGTAGGTCAAGGATTTTGATAATTTTTAGAGGGGGTATATTTAATATTTTTTGCTTTCCGATCGACCAATGGTTAATTTAGTTTTGGAGCCAAGCCGATGGCGCACTCCTCTTTATCACTCAGTCTGCATCAAAACTTCTACTATCCACATCCTCCCACCTGAACAGCCCAAGTACTTTCTAATTTCTATGTAAGTCCAATACGGCCATTGCTTATACGCTAGTAATCTACCATGCCACCATGCCATCTTCTCTCTCATAGACTCTGCTACCTATCCTATTCTACATGTCCATTCCCTTCTACCCGATATTGAAACAATCAAAACTACTCAACTATACATTTCATAGAATACGTTGAAATCAGTGGTCAGCCATCGAGGGTTTCATGAGTTCATCTCCATGTAGGGAGTCGAAGAATGATTGGAACAGATGTTACTATCGATATGCGGCTCAATGTCGTCCCGTATCAGAGTCTGGAAGATGGTGGTTGCATCGTAAGGGACAGGCTATTTAATTTCTATTTTTTTGAGGGCAGATGTTGTGATAGTATCAGCTGTGAGCCCCGAAGCATGGGGTTTTACAGGAACTGTGCAGGAATTGGAGAGGGTTTGGGGTATCTTATGTATTGGGTTGCTGATTGATTGGAAAGTATTTCTGGGAGGAGGGGCGGGTTGGAGACAAGACTGAGTGCATCCCATGGGTTTTGGTTTATGCCAGTACGGAGCGAGTATAGAAAGCTATAATATTTTACGGTATCCGATATAGTGACTTTTTCGTTGCGACCGTCTATATAATCCTACTCGATATAGACCATACTACATTTTTGTCTGGATTTAATACAAAACTATACTGATTCTGTACGAATAACTGTCTCTCTCACGTACATAGGGTTAGACTTCATTGGGGGTTTCCTGCTTCGTTCTGCTTCTCTCGTAACAGTCTCTCGATCCTTGCATCCAGCTCCTCCACGCTCTCACCCAGTACCAGACCTCCCAGGTCGATCTTCGGTACTTCCACATTCATTATTTCCTCTTCCTGTCGCAGCTTTTCCTGCATCTTCTGCAGACACTCCTCCAGTTGTTATAGATCTACTTGTTTCGCCTCCTCCAGCATGTGGTCTAGCCTTTGCTTCTGCTACATCAGCTGCTGCTTTTCCAGTTAAACTAGCTCTGCCTCGCTCATCTACTGTAGTACCTGCAACTCCTTCTCCAGTTTCTAGAATTTGTCTCTCATACTGTTCATGACTTATACGATATCCGACTGTTGCACGTCTGTCCTTTTTAGAATTTTCTATGCCTCTTCCAACTGTTGGCGGACTGCCTCGAACTACTGAGACTTGATTTCAAGCAGCTCTGAGTGCGGAACCAGTACTTAATCACGTAATCTCTCTACTAACTGGCCAATTTCAGCGGGTGTAGGTTTAATTTTCTGTAAATCGAGGAGCCGAGTATTAATGGACTGTATCTGGTTCTTGAGCTAACGCAATTACCTCTCATCCTTCAGAGGATTGTTACTCTTGGTTGAAGTAAGAGAGTCATTGGGATTGAATTTACGGTAGAGTTGTATGCCGCTGTCGAGTCTCTTCATGTGCTCTAGTTAGTCGACTGAGGCTTGGAAAGGATCATAAGTCCGGGAGGATCCAGTTTCAATTTCGGCCATCAGCTCTAAAAGTCTTCGTTTCTGTTCATCCGGCAGATAGTCACATTCCTGATAGAGATCACCTACAGCCTCAACCATATTCCTGCGAATGAAACGCTTATCGTTCTTAATTGCATCTTCTTCATCGGACTAGCTAGCGTTGGTCTGCTCAATCTTTATGAGCTTGCAATGTGTTCGCTGCATCTCCTCGAGCTAGCTGATGTTTTGTCTAGAGAGTGGTCCCTTCAGAATTTATGTCAAGAATAGATTATTCCTCTTCTGGGTATCTGCTAGCGATGACTGACTCAGCATTAGAATCTCTTAATCTTGGCTGATCTCATCCTCTTGTCTTGACATTGCTGTAAGCGGACGGGATGGGGCTTTAGATCCCCTATCTGATTGTTCGCTTTGCAGAAGTTATCTCTCGTTCTTTTCCACAGCTTGCATAACAGCTTGGAATTTGCCATCCGAGAACTCGTCGTTGAAGTCGTTGATATCCAGGGTCTCGATCACTTGTGGGCGTTGGCGTGCTCTTAGGGCTCCATCTGCTACAATCACCTCGTAGTTCTCAGGGAGGAGGTTAGATGTTTGGAGCGACCTTTCCCTCTCAGTAACGTATTAGTCGAGGACAGTGAGGAGACTTTTGTCGAGAGGTAGATCTTCCAGATTCTGCTGTGCGGTTGGGACAGGTGCTGGCTTGCTTTTAGAATTAGCCTCTGCCTTAATCTCAAGTTCCTACTTCTTGGAGTTGCGCTTGCCTCTGATCGGGTCGTTGAAGATGAATGCATTAAAATTAAGTTTCTTTTCCTCTTCAGTCTGCTTTTTTTCCTCTATGAAATTCTGAGTCTTCTGCAGGGCACTCTCCTTGGGACCAGCCACCGCCAGCTATGCCTCGAACTTCTTCTTCATCTTCTCGACCACCTTGCCGTTGCTACTACAGGATATCTGAGAAGCGTTATTATTCATTTGTTCGGCTGCCTTCGTTTTGGAGTCGAGAGGTGGTACTCTTTTGTCTGAATTGCCCAGGATTGGTTTGGACTCGCGAGTACGGGAAGCTGTGCGCTTGACGGCTGAGGGTGCTAAGGCAGGTTTAGAGAACACCTTTTTCTTTTCTTCTTGTTCGGACTATTGGATGGCAGGGAGGCTGGGTTTATGGGTGTTGCAGTAGAGTGCAAAAGCATCAGGAGGGCGTTGGTCCTTGGAGATGAAGGAATGGGTAGCACTGAAAGAAGCTTCTTCGGAGTGCAGAGTGCCCCTGGTTTCCTCAGTGCGTGCGGAGTCGGGCCTCTTGGCGGAGGGGAGTTTCGGAAATAACATATGTTTTTGATTCTTTGTTTGTTTGTTTTTCGTCGTTCAATAATTATAAAAAGTGATTGCTTATTATGGGTCACTTTCGAAAAAATCAAATTTGTAGGTCTGGTTGACCTTATTTTTGAATAGTTAGTTATCTGTATTGACTTCGGCACAAAAATATACTCATTAGGCACTAATAGTACCTCAAGAATTAGTGACACAGCCACAGATTATCGTCAGACAGCACTAATAGCAAAATTGCGAGAAATTGGATATAGTACACTCTGGCTCGACACAATAACATCAAACAACCCATCAGACGTGTTTGTTGGCCACCAACTTCGCCAGAGCCTGCAGGAAGTCATTCTGGGTCAGCACTAGGTTGTCTTTATGGTGCGTGATTGCAGAAATCGAGGACTGGTTGACCAAGTGTTGCAAGTCTGCCCCAGAGAACCCTTCGCAGAAACTGTGCGTTGCTATTTCTTCCAAGTCCACATTTTTATCTATTTTTATAGTAAACCGTAATATTAAAAGATAGTGAGTCAAGATGTTACCTAGAGGCAGCTTTTTAGTGATTGTCTTGAGTATCTGCAGCCTGTCTTCACGGGTCGGCAGCGGCACTTTCAGGTGCTTCTCGATTCTCCCAGAACGCAAAATGGCCTCGTCGATGATGTCCTTCCTATTCGTAGCTGCAATCACGAACACCATCTTGCGATCCTCTACTCCATTCAGCTAGTTCAGGAGTGTGTTCACCACTCTCTCAGTCACCTGATTCCCGTTATCTGATCGCTTGGGAGCTAGAGCGTCGAACTCGTCGAAGAAGATAATACAGGGAGCAGACAATCTTGCACGCTGGAATACCTTTCTGACTGACTATTCGGACTCTCCTACGTACTTACTCAGCAACTCGGGACCTTTAACCGTGATGAAACTGGCCTTAGCCTCATTGGCGATGGCTTTAGCGAGCATGGTCTTACCACAACCTGGAGGTCCGAAGAGAAGAACACCAGCGTTGAGGGCGACTCCCATTTTACGATAGTTATGTCTTTCCTTAATGGGCAGAATAATTGACTCAATCAGTTCCTTTTTCAGATCACCTAGTGCTCCGACATCGTCAAGGGTCACATCGGGGATCGTTGTGAATCCTTCCTTTTTGCACAAAGGCTGGATCTTGGGGAGGGCGTTCCGAAAGTCGGGTACAGAAATTGATATCTCGACCTCGACATCAACAATGTCCAAGGAGTTGTCTATTTCATGCTGTCTGAGAGCTGTCTCGAGGGCTGCCTTCTTGACGAGCTTGACTAGATCTGCAGCCACATAGCCAGCAGTCCTCGACACTATCTCTGTGATAATCTATTTGGACTTGAGATCGGTTTTGACGTTTTCTACAAGCTTGGTCAAGATTTCCATTCGGGCCTGATCGTTGGGGTTATCGATTGTGATTTCCTCGTCGAATCTGCCTGCTCTTTTGAGAGAGACATCTACTTTCTAAGGGTAGGACGTGGACCCCAAGAGATATATTTCTTTATCCTCGAGTCTATTGAGGTGTCCTAGCAGCGACAGTAAGGCAGAAGATTGTTTCTTGTTTTATTTGGAGCACAGCACCTCGACATCATCAATGAACACCACACAGGGCTGGTTTTCGGAAGCATCTTTGAATAGTTTCTCCAGAGACTCCTCGGCTTCGTTGATGATTTGCGATGATGTTAGGTAAAAGGTGTTGAAGTTGTGCACACTTCGAGCCTCATGCAAAACGCCCAGACCTAGTCGACTCTTGCCACAGCCCATCGATCCAATGATTAGGAAACCTTTTGGAGGTTCAACTCCCAGCAACTTGAAAAGATGACGCTGCTTCATCGACACTAGAATTTCATCCCTGACTTTTTTGATGACATCATCGATGCCCCCTAGCATATGCAAGGCATCAGACTCTTTAGGCTAATAGTTGAAATCTTGTTTCGCAGAGTCAAGCTTCTTCTTCTTTTTGGGTCTGCCATCAAGGAGTTCATGTTATTACTATTTGAGAGGTGTTTCCGTAGGAAGGACAAGAGGGACTTTAGTGCGAATGAAAAACTGTTTGACTATGCTGCGGAGGACTGGCTTCTGTAGGCGTAGGGATTTGTCCTCGACGAGAACATCGACGATCTCTTCCTCCTTGTAGGTGGGGAACCTTTCGCGTACTTTCTTAATTTTGGTTTCTAGTTCGTTGTTGATCTTACTCATTTTGGGAGGGAGGGTGTGTTTTTTCAAAGTATTGTCCTAGCTGATATCTTTTATAAAGGATGCATTAAAAACTATAGTTGAACAGGATTCTGCTTGTTACTCTACCCTGCAAGAGTAGTTGGTCAGCCTGAGAATGTGTAGAATGTCAGTGTAAATAGAAACAGTTTCGGAATAAAGAGTATTGCCAGGATATACAGACTTCCAGGGAAAACAGCTGAACAATGGCTTCTGGTGACCATTACACTCAATATCATATAAACCCATTTTTAGTTTGTGTTAATTACTCTATTCATTTTTTGTAATTTCGATGAACAGACCCCTCAACGCCAGCCATGGAGCCAATGAGCCAGCCGAAGTCAACTACAAACAACTCGCTAAAATCAGGCACCTCAAAGAGCAATCTCAGTAACTCAAGAAACTTAGGAACTCCCTCCAGATCATCAACCAGAAATCCAAGCAAGTCCTCATGAACTGTAATGATCCCAACCCTGATCTATCAAGGCTCAACTCCACGGCCAGTTCTTTCGGCAGCCTCGAGACTGCCTCATCACCTGCTGGAGGCCTTCTTGAAGACCTATACAATACCATCTTCAAACTACAGCAAGAAGTTGTAAGGAAAAAGGAATTGCTATTGTAGAAGATTTCGAGTTAAGACAGAAGCAAGAAAGAGGACCAGCTGTTCTACCGCAAGATTCTATATAACTATTAAGAGAAAATCGCAGAAATCAAGAAGGTAGTACTGAACCGGTAGGAGTATATCCAGAAGATCGAGAAGGATAAGCGTGATAAGAAGGATATATCGGTACCAAGAAAAGTGTTGCTGACGAACACCTACAACCTCGAGCTATTCGAACAATTCGTCAAAGAGAAGAAGAGAATGGAGGAACTGGCACGGGAGACTCTGCGCATGAAGTTGGAAATCAATCACCTGATCGACTCCATCAAGAAGAGTTAAAATAGGGCCTTGAAACTGAAGATGGCCCGGGAGACCAGGATGCCGTATTACAAATTCAGGGAGATCATGAAGAACGGGATCGACAGGATGAGTGAATGCGATAAGGACGAGTATGACTTCATCGTGAAGGAGTCCAAGCAACACCATAAACAGGTGCTGCCTGATGTTGCCACCCAGAACATCCAGTAGAAAATCATACCCAAAGAAGTTACTCCTTAGAACTTGTACCTGATTTTGAGAAAGGAAGAGATTAATACCGAGCTGCTCAACAGGATGATAGAGGAGCAGAACAAGCTGCAGGAAATGTACCAGGAGAGGAATTCCAGGCTTAAGGAGGCCATCAGTCTTCGTCAGCAGCGAGAAGTCCTGGCCTCTATCAAGGCTAAAATCGAAGGAGACTCTACAGACCAGTGGGAATCTCTTTCAGCGCAGGGCGGTGCGTCCTGGAAGGCACAAAACGGCAAGAACAGCATACCAAAACTGAAGGTACAGAGTACATTGGAAGAGTACAAACTGTATTGTGATCACTTGAACGAGAGCGTGAAGGAAAGAGCTGCACACATCATCAACATGAGACAGTCGGGACAGCAAGGATGGAAGAGATACGCTTCGAAGTCAATGAAAGTGTTGCGAAGCAAGGGCTGGAGTGACGGAGACGGAGTGAAGAAGCAGAACCCTATCAAGGAGAGTTTCTACTAAAAGTGCAACAACTTTATTACTGAGAGGTTTTACGATGACGACCTGGAGTATGAAATATCCTGATTGTTTACTAGACAATACCAAACATATTCATATACCTTTGCTGTTCATGTGATTTAGTATAAACCCTTGCAATTATCAATAAGTCTTCTAGCCTACTTTCAGGTTTTCAGGCTTGTATTTCAGGTAGAATAGAGCCATATCGGTCACCTCCGAGTGAGGCCGTGCCCACTCCTTGCCGTAAGTCTTGGAGTATCCATACACTTCCAGCTTTTTATTGAGGTTATCATGTACCATGCGTCCCCCACCCAGACATTGGAACTTGTATAGGACTCCCCCGATTTCGATTTCAAAAGACCCTATCGCATCCTTTTCGATGTAAAGCTTGTTCTTCGTTTTGCCGAGCTTTATTTATATTTCGTCCATGAAGAACTGGGCTACGATTTTGTGTAACTTGACATGTCCGCCCACTCCCCTTATGAAAAGCATTTTCTGGTCTGTTTTTTTGTTGATTCCGAGGATCTGGACGTACTTGAAGGTGCCACTCTTGTCGATTTTGAACTGCTCAACCTTTTTGAGTAGCGGCTAGAAACCAGTGGTGTCTTGGGCAGCCTTAGAATCCATATTTGAATGCTATCAGTTAAGTGGTCGAATGTTATTTTTTTAACTTCTAAAGAAACGCAGACAACCTTAACGTACAAAAATAGAAGAAGATTCTCGAAAAAACATAACGACAGTAGTGAGATAAAATAAATATAGAATCGAGGTAAAGCTTGGGAGTCACTTAATTAGTACTAGGTACAGTCCTAAGAGGATCAGTACAGTGCCTGATGCTCCGATCATGTTCACACTCTCCCCGTACCGGATGATGCTCAGACCATAGGAATAGATCACGTTCCCGGAGCTTATCATCGTCACATTTCCTGTCTTTTTGGTGCCAGTCACAGCCAGAGTTAAGGCTACGTTGGCGACACCCAGTATCAGTCCCACACTTAGGAACACCCTCAACTCCTCAACGAGTGTGACATGCTTGATCGGCAGTAGAAAGTAGATGACCGAGGAAACAAGTAAACTACAGAGTCCAAAGTGGAATCCCATTTGGAAGGCATTAGCGGATTTGATCTATCTTGTGAGAAGCATGGCATATCCCCACATGATCTGAGCTGCGAAAAAAAGTACCAAGAGCATAGTCTTAAACAGTGTGGAGGATTCGTCATAGTAGAAATTGGTTTGGAACTATCCGACCTCATCCAGCCAATATTCTTCGATAACCTTGTTGTTTACAGTGAGGAGTAGCCCAGAGAATGCTACACAGATGCCAATGATCTGTTTACGACTGATAGAGTTGCCGTGGAAGAAATAGTCGAGTAAGAATACCATGATAGGAGACATGTTATTAATGGTGAAGAGTATGGGCGAGGGGATATAGCGGAGCGACAGAGCCAAAATGACACCTTGGAACAGCATGAAGATACTTCGCATGAGAAGAGGGCGGAAGTCTTTTTCGAAGAAGAGAGGGTATCTGCAGATTTTGCAGAAGACGAAGTTTATGAGGAGGATAGCGTAGCCACGATGCATCCCGAAGGTAGCGAAGTTGAGACTGGGTTATTCAGAACCGAGGGTGAAGCCGAGGACCATGAAGAAGCCAGCGAAGAGTATAGTGATGTAGGCGATCCAGTCACGACCCTTCGTGAGAGCCTGCCACTTCTCCATCCACATTCTGGGGCAAAAAGATATATATATTTGGTATTAATTTTTATAATATTCAAAATGATTAGTGCGGGCCAAGTGTTTGTGACAGTTTACCCATAGCTGCGAGTATCGGATATTATCGGTCACAACACCCAGAAGTGAGGAGCCAGCAGCAGTCCCTGAGTATAAAGGCTAGTCGATGGTTTTAAGAGAAACATAAAAGTACTAATGCCACTGATTAAAAGAGAGTGCATCTGCTCGGATGCTTTTTTGATCGCCTATCCCCATATTAATCGATTTGTCGGTTTTTTAAAGCGAGAACATTCATAAAATCCTGACGTTTTTATCCATAAGTACATCCTGTTTCTATTCTTTTTAGACAAATAATCTTTGTATTCTATTTTTTATTCAGACATTACACTGCTAGGACACTATTTACCCGAACCATTTCTACTAGTTTGTCATGGGTGCAACCAACTCGTGCATCCCCTGCTCCAATAGCAAGGACGATACCAACAACCAACAGATCCAGACTTCTACCCTCAGAAAGGCTTCATCTAATCCTCATCAACCTCTTAGAACTTGTGATCAACAAGCCTCTCCCGTTGAAGTCGAAACCATTACCATTGATAGTTAAGATCACTTTCCTGAGGAGGATAACAACGAGGGGGTACCGCCTATCCCTTGGATAAAAGTCGATGGGTGGCCCTCACACCTCAACACCCAAAACCGTGATCATACCTCAGAGAATAAGTCCTAACTTGAGAACAGCAAGTTTAATCGAGCATTGAACAACTCCGTCCGACATAGCAAGAATTCGTCATCCAACAGGAAACAAACGAGAGCAGATCGGCTAAACAACAAAAGAACAGGCAATGAACTAGAGCAACACAGGAAAAGCTTTAGGAAAAAAACATGCATCAACCGCAACGGGGACAATACGAATGTGGGGACTGTCGTGGTGGGGCTGAGTGCTAGGGATAACGAACTTATTGATTCGACGCGAGGCATCGTGGCTAAGCTCGAAAGAGTCTAACTCCAGAACGGGATGAGCTATGTTGGCTAATGGATGGATGCCAAAAGGCATGGCAAAGGCATGACATTATGGAAGGACGGAAGCAAATACGAAGGGGACTACAGAAACAACAGGGCCAGCGGCTATGGACGACTCTAGCACCCCGACGGAGACGTGTATGAGGGGCAATGGGTCGACGACCGAGCAGAAGGCTTTGGTGTGTATTCCTCAAGCAATGGAAGCAGCTACACTGGATAATGGAAGAACGACAAGAAACACGGAAAGGGTGTTGATATTTTTACAGATAAATCAGAGTTTGATGGGCACTACCTTAATGGTCACAAGCACGGTCAAGGTACGCTGAAGTTCGCCAATGGAAACGTCTACACTGGGATGTTCATTGACAACGAAATTAACGGTTGTGGAGTGTTTATCTGGGAAAACGAGAAGTAGTATCGGGGTAACTGGCAACACAACAGACTACATGGCAAGGGTACCATGCTATGGAAAGACGGCAAGCGGTATGAAGGCGAGTACAAAGAGGACAGGCGCGAAGGCTACGGAGTGTTCGAGTGGGGGGATGGGCGAAAGTACGATGGCGAATGGAGTTCTGGGCGTCAGCACGGGAAAGGCACGTACATCAATGAACACGGGCATGTCAAGTTTCAGAACTGGAATAATGGAATTTTAGTGGAGGCTGAAGTTATAGAAAACCCGAAATGAAAATAGTGCATAAGTCTGGTCATGGAAAATTCTTGAGATAATTAGTAAGGGAGATAAGAATGTGGGATTGAATAGGAAGGAGCTGAACCGACTGGATTCGTGTCCATCTAAGACAACTAGTACGATATTTTTTGAAGAGCATTGCCGACTTTCTCACGCCTCGAAAATTGATAATTCCCGAACTCTCTCTCTGTATTGCTTTTGTCTGCAGTCATCCAAAACCCATCCCTAATCTCTAACTTTGTAAACCCCAATAAAAATATGTCTAAATCTACTTATGCCCTGATCTAACCATCCTAGCATACTCTGACAGCCCAAACACCCTATAATGCTATATACAATCAGAAAACACAGTCTATATATCCAAACATATACACTCTTATTAATCTACCACTACTCATGTCACTCATCTACGCACTCGTCTCCAGAGGTAGTGATGCAGTCCTCGCCAACTTCAGTCCCTTTAGCGGAAACTTCGAACAAGTCGCCATCGATGTCCTCAAGAAGTTGAACCTCGCTCGTCAATATGGCCAGTACGGCACTGCCCGCTACAACTTCTATTCCTATATCAAGGATGGCTTCGTGTTCCTAGTCATGGTCGAAGTCGAAGTAAAAACCCCAGTCCCTACATGCCTCCTCCCTCCCTTTAATCGTATCGCTTTAGTATGAAATGCGTATTGCTATCTCGTTCTTAAGAGATATCCAAGAAAAGTTCTTCGAACGGTATCCCAAGAGCCAGCGTGATTCCGCGTTGCCCTACTCGCTTAACGATTTCAAAAAGATCCTGGAGGATCGAATTCGATTGTTCAATGATAAGGAAAAGGTGGACAAGTTCTGTGCCCTGCAGAAGTAGGTATCAGAAGTGGAAAAGATTGCTCTGGCCAACTTGAACAAGGCAATCGAGAGAGGCGAGAAGATCGAGATCCTGGTGAAGAAGACGGAAGTGATGGCAGAGACTTCTTACGGCCTGAACAGCACTGCGAAGTCCGTGAAGAGAAAGATGTGGTGGAAGAACAAGAAGCTGATGCTGGGCCTGATCCTGCTGGTGATGCTGGTGATCTTCATCATTGTGTGGATCGTCTGCGGGATTGACTTCGGAAAGTGCAAGTGAGTCGGCGAAGCAAAATATTACCTCCCTAATATAGGTTGAGAAAACCCTCACACATATTTATCTTTAGCCTGCGCTCTTGATGGCACCCCCTTTTTATTGATCCCTAACAATATAACAGGTTAAAATTTGTAGTTTTGACTATCCAGTTCACCCATGCTCTTAATAAGATAATTAAAAATATTTTCCAAAGCCGATCCACCATGAGGAAGGGAATCATGCAGCTCCGGCTCCTCAGCATCACCAATCAGTCCGACTTCAATCTAGGCACCCAGGAACCAGTCGTCAGGCTCAACCACAACGGCCAGATCGCAGAACTCAACCTGTACAACCACAACGACAACGCCTGGTTCGATTATTCCAGCGACATCATCGAACTCCAACTCATCGCCCCCCGAAACGACTCTCAGGAGACAGGCTACGCTGAAATCAAGATAACTGAGATCATGAAATATCCCGATGTTTACCACAAAATCAATGTCCATACTTCGGTGCGGGATAAGAAAAAAGGATTCCTCGATAGATAGGCTGGAGTGGTTGTCCTGGAACTACTTTACAACTCTAAAAGTCTCAGCGGCAGACTCAAGCTCAGCATGGTCAGTGCTGACCTCAAGAGAGACACTGAGTTTATAGGCAAGATGGACCCTTACGTGATCGTGAAGTACGGCACCAAAGAAGCACGGACCAAGACAAATAATGAAGGCGGCAGAAACCCCAAGTGGAACGAAACCCTGGAATTCGTAGTATCGAATGTGAACGAAAGATTCGATATAATAGTGATGGACGAGGATATAACAAAGGATGACGAGGTGGGCCGGTGCCAGATGATCCTACGAGAGAGTGGGTTCCTGAACTCGAAGGAGGTGGAGAAGGATTTAGAGCTGGTTTTCAAGGAGGCTGACAAAAAAGCAATCATGGCAGGTACGCTGAAGGTGCGGGGAGTGTTCATCCCGACAAACTGACTGCGATGGATAGATAGTTTTTGTTGTATTCTTAAAGTCTATGGATCGTAAAAATAATCGGAAGTAGAGGTTTTTCTTTGTGCTTCTACAAAAATACTCAAAGGTTCACTGGAAATCGCTATCCGCCGATCGTTTTAAATACTATTATTAAAGTAATTGGATTTTTATGGCTCATGCTTCATGCCTTATAAGTCAAGAGAGAGAGAGACAGAATTAGTCTGTTGTACCTTTCCTTGTGATTTTTTATATAAACACTGCCATTTTCTGCGCAGGGTGTCTGCAATACTCACTCATCTTCTGACAGCATTCGAGTCTTTAAATCCACAGTAGTTCTTCACTTTTCGATGTTTCATCGCAGGCTTCTCAGCACTTGTCTCATGAACCATTTTGTCGTATTTAGTCAGCAATGGGATGGCGATATCCCCTTCATCTAGTTTGGTTCGCAAGTGATCGATCTGGTCCCTGATCTGATCCATGGCTGAGAGCAACTCTATCCTGCAGTGCTTCTGGGAAGTCATAGATTTTCTATACAGTTTTTCTTTTTTCTACTTACCTTTATCGGTGCTGTTCTTTTTCTTTTATGAGAATCCAGTTTTGGTTATACTGCAGGAGTGGAAGGACTTTGAAGTGTTCGCTGAGCTTCCTCGCTTCCTGAAAGTCTCCTGCATACATCTGGGGAGCTCTATTTAGTTTGAGGAGATTCCCCGGAACACCTTTTTGGGTGAGGTCTCTGTGGAATTTAGGATTCTCTAATCTCTGGATTCCAAGCAGAGACTCGCAGTTTTGAGTTCTGATCGAGGGCGTTCAGGCAGGTCATATTGTGCATCGAGAGTCGTACTCAGATAGTTCTTGAACTAGTATCGAGTATTGTTGATGTCTTGCTGTAAGTTTCCTTTCTGAAGTTGGTAGCGCAGTTCCTGATTTTCTTGGCTATTACGCTTGTGTTATCTTTAAAAACCGTTTGAGTAAGGAGGGTGAGTTTGATAGAATATATAGTTAATTCTGGTACTGGAGTAAAATACGCACTTCCGACTTGTAGGCATGCAGATCCTTTTCGTATCGTTCTGATAGGCTCAGGATTTTCTGGTTCAGGGCTGCGTTCTGGGCTGTCAACTCAGCGATTATATTGGAGGCTTTGGCGATGGCTTCGTCCTTGAGCTTATTCTAGTACTTGAGACGTTCGATCAGAAACTAGGAGTCTTTTGGCTACTAAAACCCAGATGTCAGAGGGAGATGTCTGGTGGGGGTTCGGTACCTTGGAGGTTGGGGGAGACTAGGAAATAGTAGATAGGAGCATTTCGTGATGACTTAGCGTGCAGAATACTACGAGGTGTTATTTATTATCAGACTGTTTTATATATAAAGTACGTCTTTCTCTGCTCGTCAGGTTTGGTCCAAGGGGAACAACGACCTGACCAAACAAAAATTAAAACCCCTATACTATTAAATTATTTTAGAGCCTATTCATTCATCATTTCACTGCCATGAAGTGCGTCGAAATCTGGTGCCACGACTCCTTCGACCTCGCCGCAGCCCAACATGCGGTCGCCATAGTTAACAGCCAGACCCAGGAATACCTCATCACCTTCCATCCCACATCATCACTATTCCCTCAATTCCTGCGCGATGAAGAAGCACTCATGCAGACTGACATTCTGGCTGCGATCCCTTTGATGAACCAGACTATCGCTGACCAACTCCAGGAGTGTGCCCAGACATCCAAGCTCTGTTTGCTAGACACCAACGGTTTTGTGATCGAAAACTAAGCGATTTCTCGTTTCCTGCTGTACCACTCGCGATGGATACTGACAGTTAAGTAGGACGATCAGATTCACTGCAAGCCTTATAGCACCTTCAACAAGTCTAACTTCTATGCAGACCTGCAGAGCGTGAAATCGTACCGAGTAATCATCAGTGATTAGCTAGAAATATCGAGACTATTATCGTAATACCTCGATGCAACCCCTAAAAAATTGATAAACCCATAAATCCCGCCTATCCCGGCTTCACAACAATCACCAAAAAAGGATAATAACAACAGGATCTATATACCTGAGTTCGGGTAGTCAGAGAAGAAGGGCAATCAGGTACAAGAGGAGAGCCCTGAATATTTGCAGCGGTTCATCGAGGCCACTTCCCTGTTGGTCATCAAGAATAAGTAACTAATCACGCTCAAGGAGGAACTCCTGCGCACCAAGGAAAAACTGACTTAGGTACAGGCCCAGAACATATAAATGGTGTGTCCTAGCGAGCCAATCTGCAGTGTGAGCAAGCCTCCATCAGTGAGCAAGATCGACAGCGAGGTGGAAGTGAATCTAAAAAAGCGAAAGCTGGACGATGCAACATCATTTGCTAATGGGCGGGAACTAAATAGCAACAGTTCAAATGGGAACCTTTCAAAGAAATGCAAACTACTCGAAGAGCAAAACCAGCGGCAGAAGAAGAAACTACGAGAATGTAAGAAATTGCAGTATTTTTTATGATGTAGACCATGAGCTGATGATGGACTTGGAGCGACGGAATGCAGCCCTGGAGAACGAACTGAGTGGTCTAAAGTACTGGGATGTGAAACTGATCAAGGACAAGTGAGCATCAAATATGAAGGTAAAATGATGCAGGTAAGCCTTGGAATCTATACTCTACAGTAGTAATAACAGCAGAGCTCCCAATAACATAGCTTGGTTGTTTATAGCCCCCCCTTTTTTTTCTAATTTATAGTCAGTTTTGGGCGCATCCATAGATATGATAACTTTCAAACCGAGCATTAGAGTCAAAATTAACAATAACAGTTCAGTACGCTATACATTTATACATGGATAAGAAGAGATAGCTCAGCTACAGAGAATATCCCCAATATCATATACAAGCATTGGAACATCACCAGTCATCCCAGTTCGTACGAGAGGTTCCCGTACATCCTGCTCCGGTCGAAATCCCGGCCTTTGTAGTGCTTGGTCCTCGCCACCATGCGCGGGTACGACATCACCAGCTGTGGGAACCACTTCTCCACCAGTTCTTTGGTGTCTTCCTTCTCGTACCACCCGATCATCTACAACTCCAGTCCTTGTCCATACTTGTCGGATTTGAAGTGCCTGCCGAATTCGATACACGCTTTTACCAGATCTTCGGCGATACCGTAATTGTCTGCCATCAAGGGAGTTATGGTTAGACCGCACCTGCTCTCCATAAGGATAGCGTAACCTTGGATTTCTCCTTTGTCGGTGTAGCTTACGATGGGATAACCCATTTCTGCCAGTTTCAGGATGGCTTTTCCTCGCTCGGAACCATAGACTTTCCTGTCATAGTCAACCAGTGATTGGAGACTGATTGCCTGTTCATTTGACACTATGGTTGAGTTTTGACGTAGCTGGCTGGGCTAGTAGTCGAAAACCCTGCACTTCTTCTTGACATTCGTGGACACTATCTCAAAACCACCCCACCTTTGGTAATTCTTGATTTGGTGGTCGACAGAGTCTAAGTACATTGATTCGCAGCCTTTTTCGACGGCAAGCTCCATGCATCGCATGAACTGTGCCTTGCCGATGCCCTGCCTTCGATATGCCTCGTCTACCCACGATATTGAGAGATATGAGAAGTGTTTGTCGTAGTAAAGAGCAACTAGAGTAGAAACTAATTTCCCGTCAATTCTTCCGATAAGGAGACCATCAGAACTGATCTCTGGGAAGACATAGGCGACATTGAAGACGTTAGAATTGGAGAGTCTCGGGAACACACTGCCTACAATATCAATTTCGTCTGGCTTTGCAGGCTGGAGGAGTAATCCTGGGGCTAGAGTTTAGATGTTTTTGTCTTGAAGCTGATGAGATTGGAGGATAGATGGTTGCTGGGAGCTGGTGACCTTGTGTGCAGGAGTACTGATCCTGGCGAGTATCCTTTCAAGTGCCTTCATATGGTACAGAACAGAGAAAGTAGAACAAAAAAAGTAATGCAATCGTAAATATTTGCAGACTGATGGAGCAGTATATACGAATGGGGTTCTCATTTAAAATAGGAGCATAAGGCACAACTGAGTGCAACTGTTAAAATTAATGCAATACTTTTTAGTCCAACATGTTCCAGTAACATTACGGTATCATATTTGTCTGTCCACTTCTTTGGAAAGTAAGTATCGACTTTTAGACTTATATCGATTTCTGGGCTAGCCGTAGCGCATGTTTTTATAGGGTAGCTACTTGCATTAGCCTTGACTCTGCTTATGAGTGTCGGAGTGGGTTTACCGTGATTACTAAAAAGACATAAGGTGTGCTGGGTATTTTATGGAAACACGCGTATCTACAAAAATAGATTGTCCTATATTGAGATGCATATGTTGTTCCAGTCAATACTTGTTATAGGCTGCATCACAAACTAACTGAACTATAATGGTTGTGCTAGTCGGAATCTATTATACCCAATCCCTCACAATACAAACTCATCACCTGTATATCGAACGGAACAGTGCAACTAACAACACTCTACCAGGGTTGCCTTCAGGGATTCAATATGGATAATGCCCGACCTCTGATGGAGGGTTGAGACAAACCGACAGAGCCAAGGTGCTGACGTCGGGAAGTATGGGGCCATAGGGCCAGGTAAGTTGAAGAATGGAACTCAGATCTGAGTTGTTATGCTCCCTGTTGAAATGAGTGGCCCCGAAAGATACCCACCCTCTTTAACAAATAAAGGGATGATATAAAAAGAATATTCGGCATACTTTTTGAAAACTATAACTTACTCTCCTTTTCTGGATGCTTTATCAAAGTATTCTCTGCATGTTTTATCAAACATAACAAAAGGGTAATTGCTTTTTATTTTTTCTATGCCGTGGGTTCAAGACTCATGTTTTGTTTTTGAATTTATCACGCAACATACAGAAGGGAAATACATTATATTTTGTATACATATATACATACTCACTTATACATCCCAGACTCACCCCTCAGCACCACACCATGAACAATACCATCATGGCCACCGCTAAACAGCGAGGAGTCTACTCAGAGGTCATCAACCCCGAAAACTCCACACTCATACCAGTACTCAATCTCTTTTACCCTTTATTTCCATCATCCACTCCGTAGAACAACACCCTCACTGGCCCAGACTCTTCAATCTTGATCACCACTCAGCAACGCCAGAACGTCCCCAAAGCTACGGCTCTCAAAAACATGAAGAAGCCCACCGACGGCATTTCCGTACTCGAAAAGAAGACCTCGAAGGCACAGCAGTTCTAAAAGCTTCTAGTCATGATGCAAAATGACACTGACGATTTCGACTGTACCGTCGACCCCAAGGTTATGGAGCCCTATGACCCAGTGCCTGGGCGAGTGCCCCGCAAGGTCGCAATCGATCGCAAGAAAAAGGAATATGCAAGTTTCAACATCAATGAATTGCTGCTGTAGAAAAACATAAATTTCAACGAAACTACCCGCAGAGAGGTTTGGCTGCCTCTTGAATACTTCGATGACAACACTTTCGATGACTTTACCGATGAGGATTGGATCATCAGAAAGATCGATGAGGAAGGAAACAGACGTCGGCTCCTCGGAAAAGGACTCAAGAAAACTCCTGCAGGATTTGAGTACCAGTCTCTCGAGGTGATGTCATACAGCTCTGCCAAGAACCTGTACGAAGTCTATTGGATTAAGGAAAAGACTAAAGAGTGGATGCATAGAATCTATTTCTGCTTCGATGCAGAGGACCCGAGGAAGTACGCTGGCAGAGTCTTCAACGCCTTCCAGCAACGAGTCTACGCAGACAGCATCATTCGATACCAGTTCTACATCGACAACATGCCCATCCATAATGCCGACTTGCCTGAACTGGACCAGGAACAAAAGAAGAGACTGGAAGCTCTGGCAAAGAATAAGAGGCTGAAAGATATGGAGTCCACTGCCCTCATCATGGAAGTTGGTTACGATTACAATCGAACTATGAACAAAATCATCTTCGACCATTACCTGGAAAAGTGCTCTTCTGATGACAGAGATAACTTCCCCGACCTCGTGCTGCCTCCCAAGCAAAACACAAGGGAAACCCAGCATTTCGGAATGATCGAACTGGAGAGGTTCAGAGGTACTGCAAAGGAGAAGATCGTGGTTGGCAAGGACGTGATCATCGAGGATGCCAAAGACTTCACCGAGACCTTCAAGAACTTCTGTTTCCACTCACTCTTCATCAAGACTGAAGTTATCAAAGCTCTCCAGGAGATTCGGGTAAAGTGCAATGAAGTCTTGGAAATGTAGTTATTCGACCTAAACAAGACCAGAAACAGACTAGTCTTGGAAGAGTTCAGACACAAACAATAATCATCCATCTCCCAGATGCTCTACAACCTTAAGGGTTCTTGGATTGAAGAGCTCATCCGTATCATCAAAACCAACTTCTCCGTTGTCGGTAAGGGGTGGTTCAACATGCAGGAAACCTCGAAGATCACTTACGATTTCGGTAAGCTTAAAAGGTTCTTGACTGTTGTCAGGCTCATCATGCAAGACTCACTGCTGACTGTCGTGAAGAAAAGCTACTACGACTTAAAGGAATACATCTTCTCCTTTATCCCATATAAGGTTGAAGTCCTTAATCCCTGTGAGGTTGTGAATCACTTCTTCCCTAAGGAATAACTAGAAGGCATGACCCCAGCTGAAGTTGAGAGATACAAAAAGAAACGCTGGCGTGAGCCCCTGTTCTTGCTGGATCTCGTCAAGGCCAAGGAAGATGACTTCGCATTCAGTACCGCTCCGATGAACTTCGTGAATATGATTGTGCACCTGTTCTAAAAACCACTTGAAGACGTCGCTAAGATCCCTGATCTCGAACCTAAAATTCTATCCACCCTTTACAACTCGGTCAAGAATGAAACCTTTATCAAGGCTCCAATGAAGCCTCGAGAAAAACCAGTAGATCCCGATCCGAAGATATTACCCAGAAAACTGCCTGATGAGAACAAATGGATCTGGGATATCATTGAGGAAGTACGAAACAGACTTGAACAAAGCATCCGACCTTTGATGGAATACAAGAAATCCTGGGATGAGTATCTGGATCTCTTGAAACTGGATCCTGATGAGTTCACGAGGAATATCGAGATGGAGGACAACCCATGGGAGGTCGAGCAAATCCAGTCCGAAATCGCATCCAACATCGAGAAGGAGAAGAGGATGAGGGATAAATTGCCCGAGAAGATCCAAGTTGCATTCTTCGAAATCAACTGCAAAGAAATGAAGGAGTCTCTAGCCGAGAAGTTCCAGACTCTCCAGAAGAATTTCATTGATATGATTGCCAAAAGAGCAAGGTACCAGGCTCAAGCCCTGTTTAACTAGTTCCAGCAGATCCAAAACAAGATCAAGGAGAACCCTCAGAGCATCGAAAAGTTAACTGACATCAGAGAATACATCACTAACCTTCCTGGAGAAATGGAAAAAATCAAGATCGAAATGAGTAAATGTTTCGATATCTACAGGATCCTAGAGGACTTCAACTACAGGTTCAACAAGGACGAGCTGGACAAGAGGTGGATCATCTTCGGATCGCCCAAGGAAATCAATGAAATGGTCGATAAAAGAGTCAAGGACCTCGAAAAAGACAAGGTGAAATTCTTAGATGAAATGAAGCTGGAGCAGGAAAACTTCAAGGATGATATCGATAATCTTGAACGAACCATCCAGAATTTCCACTCTTGGCAAGATATCAAGGCACACGAAACTGTCGCCAAGTCCTGTCTTGAAATCAACAAGAGCCTGGCTGGGCTCCAGGAACTCGCCAAGAAATATAATTCTCGCGAAGGATTGTTCGACATCGAAAATACTGACTACAATAAAATTGCCACCATGGTGCGTGAATTCACCCCGTACAGCAATTTGTGGGTGACCGCTGATCAATGGTTCACAAACAATAAAAACTGGCTGGCAGGAGACTGGGAGACTCTCGATGCTGTGGCTGCTGAGAAATTCGTCGAAGAAAGTGTCAGAATCCTAGCAGGTGTTATCAGGTTTTTCAAGGAAAGAGATATCCGCCCTGTCCTCAAAATCGCACAAAGCGTGAAGGAGCAGATCGATGAGTTCAAACCTAAAGTTCCTTTAATGGTTTCCCTCCGAAAGAAAGGTATGGTCGAAAGGCATTGGAAACAAATCAGCGACAAAGTCGGATTTGAGGTCTTCCCCAAAGAAGGCTTTACCTTCCAGAAGATATTGGACATGGGTTTGATGCAGCATGTGGATACTTGCGTGGATATCGGATAAAGAGCCTCAAAGGAATTCAATATTGAAGTCGGCCTCAACTCTATGCAAACGATGTGGGAGACAATCAACTTCACTTTGTTCCCCTACAAGAACACTTTCCTTATTAAAAACTATGACGAAATACAGATTGTTGTCGACTAGCACATGGTCAACACCCAATCCATGCAGTTCTCACCATTCAAAAAGCCCTTCGAAGATCAAATCCTTACTTGGAACAACAAGCTCAAGACAATGTCTGATGTGCTCGAAGAATGGGCAAAGTGTCAAGGCGAGTGGATGTATCTCCAACCTATTTTCGACTCTGCAGATATCGCAAAACAACTCCCTAACGAATCTAAAAAGTTCAAGACTGTGGATTCAACCTGGAGGCACACTATGGATCAAGCAAGCAAGGGAATATTAGTGCTCGAGATGTGCTCACAGTAAGGTCTACTTGAGAGACTGCAAGAAGCAAACAAAAATCTGGAGACAATTCAGAAGGAGCTGAAGAACTATCTTGAAAAGAAGAGAGAGAAGTTTGCCAGATTCTATTTCCTTTCTGATACTGATCTGTTAGAAATTCTGTCTCAGACTAAAGAGCCAACTGCAGTACAACCTCACTTGAGAAAGGTCTTCGAGAACGTTAACGAGGTGGAGTTTGACAAAGACAAAAAGATTATTGCTATGATGTCTGCTGAAAAGGAAAAGGTCAAGTTTGTGAAGAATGTTGATCCCAACAAGAAGAATGTCGAGGATTGGATGGGAGAACTTGAGGACATGATGAGACAGTCAGTCAGAGAGGCCTTGTTGGTCGCTGTAAAGGACTATCCGACCAGAAAGAGAACGGATTGGGCAATTAGTCATCCTGGTCAGGTCATCCTTAATGGATCCCAGGTTGTTTGGACCAATGACGTAGAGGCCGCTTTCAAACAGGGTGCCACAGCTGTTAGAGAATACTGGGACAAATTGAACGAGTACCTGTTCGGGTTGGTCGATCTGGTCAGAACCAAACTATCTGTCCAAGCAAAGGTCACTATCAATGCGCTCATCGTTATTGACGTGCACGCGAAGGATGTGGTGGAGAAACTCTGGAAAGCCAACATTCATGACGTTTCTTCATTCTAATGGATCTCGCAACTCCGATACTATTGGGAAAACGACGATTGCTATGTGAAGTGTATCCAGACCAACTTCCCCTACGGTTATGAGTATTTGGGAAATACTCTGAGGCTGGTTATTACTCCGCTTACCGACAAATGTTACATGACCCTTATGGGAGCCTTGAAGCTCAACCTGGGTGGTGCCCCTGCAGGCCCTGCCGGAACTGGCAAAACTGAGTCTGTGAAAGATCTTGCCAAAGCTCTGGCCAAACAGTGCGTGGTGTTCAACTGTTCCGACTCTATGGACTACATTATGATCGGTAAATTCTTCAAAGGCCTCGCCTCTGCAGGTGCTTGGTGCTGTTTCGACGAGTTCAATCGTATCAACATCGAAGTGTTATCCGTCATCGCGCAGCAATTGCTGATTTTGTTCGGTGAGAAAGCCAAGGGCACGCCGATCGTGGAATTCGAGTAGAGTATTATCAAGCTTCTGCCTACTTTTTCTGTCTTCATCACAATGAATCCTGGTTATGCTGGAAGAACCGAGCTTCCCGACAACTTAAAGGCCCTGTTCAGACCTATGGCAATGATGGTGCCCGATTACGCTATGATCGGAGAAATTATGTTGTACAGTTTCGGTTTCACTGAAGGTCGTGCTTTGGCACAGAAGATGGTGGCAACCTTTAAGCTATCCTCAGAGCAGCTTTCTTCCCAGGATCATTATGATTATGGTATGCGAGCAGTGCGCAGCGTCATTAACGCAGCCGGTCTCCTTAAGAGTTCCTAACCAGACATGAATGAAGAGCAACTGCTGCTCAGAGCTCTGCGAGACGTTAATGTTCCCAAATTCCTGAAGGACGATCTACCTTTGTTCGAAAACATTATTAAGGACTTGTTCCCTGGCATTGAGAAGCCAGCTGTTAACTATGGTAACCTGCTTGCCTCGATTAACACAGTCTGCAAAAACTTCAACTTGCAGCCTACGCAACCATTCATTGATAAGATCATCCAGCTTTATGACACCATTCAAGTCAGACATGGTCTGATGTTGGTAGGACCCACTGGTGGTGGTAAAACATCAGACTATAAAGTCTTGTCGACTGCAATGACAGCTTTGGAGAAACAAGGCCAGGCTAAAGTTTGGCTTCACACTCTCAACCCCAAGTCGATTAAAATTCCTTCCCAACTCTACGGAGACTACAACGAATCCACCCACGAATGGTCTGATGGTATTCTTGCCTTCACCGTTAGATAATGTGTCAAGGATATGACAACTGACAAGCATTGGATTATGTTTGATGGACCCGTAGATGCACTCTGGATTGAGTCCATGAACACAGTGTTGGATGATAACAAGAAGCTTTGTTTGAACTCTGGTCAGATCTTGACACTGACACCACACATGACTATGATGTTTGAAGTAGAAGATCTGGCAGTGGCTTCACCTGCCACTGTATCCAGATGCGGTATGGTTTATATGGAACCTCAGGCTTTGGGTATCGATGTTCTTTTCGAATCTTGGATCGATAGGATTCCGGCTAACATCAAGGTCCGACCCAATTTCGAGAAGAAGCTCCGCAAGCTGATGAAAGGTTTTGTTGAAGTGACCATAAAGTATCTAAGAACACAGTTGAAAGAAGTCGTCACAACTATGGACAACAACATCTGCCAGAGCTTCATGAGAATTATGGACTGTTTCCTGGTTCCTTACACTGATACCGAAATCAAGAAGATAACAGCCTAAGAACTAGAACAGCTGGAGTCCAATTTGTAGTCCGTCTTTGTGTTTTCCTTCGTTTGGTCTTTCTGCTGCACCATTGATTTCGAGTCCAGAGTAAAAATGGACATGTTTATCAAACAGCTCGTCAAAGACCATACTGCCATCGCAGCATTCCCTGAGGGATCCATCTACGAGTACTTCTTCAACCAACCAGAGAAACGGTATGTGGAATGGAACGAAACCAATGGGACTCTCGTTATTGACTCTAAGATGTTATACCACGAAATCATGATTCCAACCTCTGACAGTGCAAGAAACATCTACTTCCTAAAGCTACTGATCACCAATGAGAAACACGTTTTGAATGTGGGACCTACCGGTACTGGTAAGTCCCTCAATATCAACCAACTCCTCACCAAAGAACTCGGTGAAGAATATCAGTACATTTCGATGGTCTTCTCAGCTCAAACCGGTTGCAACCAGACCCAAGACACCATCGACGGTAAGCTTGATAAGCGTAGAAAAGGTGTCTACGGTCCTCCAATTGGCAAGAAATTTGTGATCTTTGTCGATGATCTTAACATGCCCAAAAAGGAAGAGTATGGTGCACAACCTCCAATTGAACTGCTCAGACAATATCTTGATCACAGAGGATGGTACAACAGAAAGGATCTCACTTTTATGAAACTGGAGCAACTCATCTTGCTGTCAGCTATGGGTCCGCCCGGTGGAGGTCGTACCTTCATTACCCCCAGGCTGATGAGGCACTTCAATATCATAGCTTATACTGAGTTGTCCGAAACAGTCATCAACTCCATCTTCACAAACCTTTCAAACAATTTCTACAAGAGATTCTCGGAAAATGTGCGCAACTCTCTACCAAAGATCGTCGACTGTGTGCTAGGCGTCTATGATAGAGTCAAGAAAGAGTTGCTACCTACTCCTTCAAAGTCCCATTACACCTTCAACTTGCGAGATATCTGGAGAGTCTTCCAGGGTATTTGTTCTGTGGCTCCCAAGAATGTGCAATAGCCAGTATAATTGTTAAGATTGTGGTATCATGAGAACATGAGGGTGTATCACGACAGACTCACCACTGAGGAAGACAGAACTTACATGAAGAACCTGTTAACTGAATACTTCAAAAGCTTTAGTCTCGAACCCGAACAAATCCATAACGCCGAAAGGCTGATTTATGGAGACTTCATGAATGGAAGAGAGAATGATAACAAAGTCTACCAGCAAATCGAAGACCTTTCGAGCCTGATCAGCAAGATGGACTCCTACCAAGAGGAGTACAACTCCGATATCTCATTCATCATCGGTGGTCCTCGAAAACAAATGAAACTAGTTATGTTCTTGGATGCTTGTGAACATATTTCTAGAATAGCAAGAATCATCCGCCAGCCTCAAGGTAATGCCTTAGTGTTAGGAGTTGGTGGGTCCGGAAGGCAGTCCCTATCAAGGATGGCGACCTATCTCACAGGCTACAAATTGTTCCAAATCGAGGTCATCAAGAACTACAACATGAGGACATGGAGAGATGATATCAAGAAAGCCTTGATGATTGCTGGTAACGAAAACAGACCGTTGAGTTTCCTGTTCTGCGACACCCAGATTATCAACGAGCAGATGTTGGAGGATATAAACAACATCCTCAACAGTGGTGATGTGACAGGAATCTACCAGGAAAAGGACTACGAGGAAATCATGTCCAACTGTAAGTCAGAGTGTGTCAAGAAGAATATTCCCCAGACCAAGATGAACATCTTCACTCAATATCTACTGAGGGTCAAAAAGAATGTCCACATGATCATTGCCATGAGTCCTTTGGGAGATCTGTTCACAAACAGACTTAGAATGTTCCCCTCACTGATTAACTGCTGCACGATTGACTGGTTCACTGAATGGCCCGAAGAGGCATTGATCGGTGTCGGAAAAGGCCAGCTGGCTGACTATGAGCAGGAATTGGGAATCGAGGGTAAAATCCCAACCTTGGTTGAAATGTTCAAGACTATCCACAAGAGTGTCGAAAAGATATCGGTGTCTTTCCTCGAATAACTAAGAAGACACAATTACGTGACACCGACGTCTTATCTGGAGCTGCTGAACATCTATAGACAGATTTTAGGAGAGAAGAGAAAGGAACTGAAACAACAAATCGAAAGACTCAAGACTGGTCTCGACAAGCTTGAATCTGCTAACAAGGAAGTCGAAGAAATGAAGATTCAGTTGAGGGATATGCAGCCAGAGCTCGAGAAGAAGAACTTAGAAGTCGCATAACTGTTGAAGAGTCTCACCAAAGATCAGGCAGAGGCTGAGGAGCAACAGAAAGTTGTGGCTATCGAAGAAGCTGCCGCTAACGAAGAATCCAGCCGTGCTCAGAAACTTGCTGATGATCAAGAAAAATTCTGCTCTGATGCACAGAAACAGCTGGATGATACGTTGGAGCAAGTGAAACTGCTGAAGAAGGATCACTTAAACGAAATCAAGACATTCTCCAGTCCTTCTGAAGCTGTGAAGACAGTGTGTGCGGGTCTAGTCATTTTGTTCTGGGAGTGGATCGTACAGAACGGAGGAGAAATGATCTATTACCCTCCCGTCCCAGGCCAGATCGGTAAGAAGTAGGAAAACTACTTCGAGACATGCAAGAGGTTCCTCATGAAGGATCTAGCTGGGCTCATCAAGCTGATTGAAATCTACGATAAGAACTCTATCACCGACAAGGCAGTCAACAAATTGAATGAGTGCGTCATTCACAAGCCAGAGTTCTCGTACGATATTGTGGCAAAGTCTTCGTTCGCAGCCAAGTTCTTACAGATGTGGATCAAGTGTATGTACGAGTACAACCAGGTGTACAAGAGGACAGAACCCATGAGAAAGGAACTGGCCATCCTCAAGAACACTTTGGAAGAAAAGCAGGCACTGCTCAGGAAGAAGAATGAGGAGCTCTAAGAAATCAATAACAAGATTGCCCTTTTGCGCAAGAAGTACAACGACAGTATTAAACAGCAGGAAGAACTCCAGAACAAGATTCAGGAGTGTCAAATCAAACTCGAGAGAGCCCAGAAACTAACTGAAGGGTTGAGCGAAGAAAAGACAAGATGGGCTATCGACATCAAGAACCTACAGAAAAAGATGGAACTGATTCCTGGCGACGCGATCATCAGCGCGGGCATGGTCTCATACAGTGGACCCTTCACCAGCAAGTATAGATAGAAGTTGGAGAAAATCTGGTCAGAACAGCTCAAGGTTGTGGGACTTGAACACACTCCAGGCATCAACATGCGACAGTTTTTGGGAGACCCAGTCAAGATCCAGGCTTGGAATATTGCTGAGTTGCCAAAGGATGACAACTCAACCGAGAATGGTATCATCATCGATAAAGCCAGAAGATGGCCACTCATGATTGATCCCCAGAACCAGGCCAATAAATTCATCAAGAACCTGTCCAAAGATCATATTGAGGGAATCGATGTCATCAAGGTCACGGATCCAAACTTGATGAGGACCGTCGAACTCGCAGTCCAGTACGGTCGATGGGTATTGCTAGAGAACGTCCAAAAAGAACTTGATCCCTCACTAGAACCTATCCTAGCCCAACAAGTAGTAAAGAGCAGCGGATCAGAGTCAGGAGTTATCCAAATCGGCGACAAGAGTCTGGCTTACAACAACTCATTCAAATTCTTCATGACTACCACAATGCCCAACCCTCATTACTCCCCTGAGACCTCTGTCAAAGTGACAATTATCAACTTCGCTATCACACCCAATGGTCTTGAGGAGCAGATGTTAGCTCAAATCGTGTCCCTAGAGAACCCCAATCTCGAACAGAAGAAGACAGAAATCGTCAAGAAGAATGCTGCTGACAAGAAAGAGCTCCTTAATATTGAAGACAGTATCCTGAAGTCTTTGTCTGAAACGAAAGGAGGTATTAACGAAATTCTTATGGATGAAACTCTCATCAACAAACTTCAAAGCTCCAAGAAGTTCGCAGCTGAAATCAACCAGCGTGTGAAAGACTCCAAGATAACTGAGGCTGAAATCGACAAGGCAAGAGAGTCTTACAGACCAGTTGCCTTCCGAGCGAGTCTGCTGTATTTCTGTATTCTGGATCTGTCACTGATCGATCCCATGTACCAGTATTCGCTGCAGTGGTTCTGTAACTTATTCATGATGGGAGTGTAGAATGCCATACCCAGCAGTGTTCTCGATGAGCGTCTCAGGAACATGAACGATTACTTCACCTACTCTCTTTATGAAAATATCTGTCGTTCACTCTTCGAAAAACACAAACTACTGTTTTCTTTCCTGCTGACCATTAAGATCCTGTTCGGCGATCAAAACATGAGCGAGGCTGAGTTCAGGTTCTTCCTGGCCGGTTCCTCTGGAGATATCAAAGTCAAGCAGAACCCTACCACCTGGATCAGTGAAAACATATGGCCTGACGTTTACAGACAGCTTTATTGCATGTCCACAATGATACCCAATATGAAAGGAATCGATGAGTTCTTCCTCAGCAAGTGTGAAGAGTTTAAGGCTATGTTTGATTCACCTGTCGCCCACCAGGAGAAATATCCTGAACCTTGGGACTCAAAACTGACAACTTTCCAGAAAATGATTTTCTTGAAAGCCCTCAGACCCGATAAAGTCATTCCAGCAGTCCAGGCGTGGATTACGGAAAAGATGGGAGAGAAGTTCATCATTGCTCCTACCTTCGACCTCGGAAAATGCTATAAGGACTCAACTATTACAACCCCTCTTATCTTCGTGCTTTCGGCTGGTTCAGATCCTGTGGCTGATTTCCTCAGATTCGCAGAGTAATGTGGTATGGGAAAAAGAATCGACTCTATCTCACTGGGACAAGGTCAAGGAGTCAAGGCTTAAAAGCTAGTCAGATAATGTTCACAGAAAGGTACTTGGGTTATCCTTCAAAACTGTCATTTAGCTGTCAGTTGGATGCCTGAGCTGTAGAAACTCGTGGAAGAGTTGAACGAAAATATGCACAAGGACTTCAGACTGTGGTTAACATCGATGCCTACATCCCAGTTCCCTATCTCGGTCTTGCAGAATGGTGTCAAGATGACCATCGAACCCCCACAAGGTCTTCGCGCCAACTTACTGCGTACTTACACAAACTTGACAGATGATGAACTAAAGGACTGTAAGAAGCCCGAAGCTTTCAAGAAACTGTTGTTTGGTTTCTGTCTGTTCCACGCTATTATTCAGGATAGACGTAAATTTGGTCCTATTGGTTGGAACATCGCTTACGAGTTCACCAATGAAGATCTGACAGTGTGCAAGAGACAATTGAAGATGCTTCTCGATGAATATGATGTCATCCCATATAAGGTCATCAACTTCTTAGGCTCTGAGATCAACTACGGTGGTCGAGTTACTGACGATAAGGACGTCAGGCTCATTAAGACTATCCTCAAGACCTACATTAGCGAACAATGTCTCAGAGATGGATATAAATACTCTGAGTCTGGACATTACGTGTCGATACCGGCTGGCAACCTCGAGAGCTATTTGACATATATCATGACCCTTCCTCTCAATCCAGCACCTGAAGCTTTTGGCCTGCACGACAATGCTGAGATTACTAACGCCCAGAACGAAACTATCAGTCTTCTTGAGAACGTGTTGTCTGTTCAGCCTCGAGCTTCAAGCGGTTCTGGTAAGTCCAGAGAACAAGTCATTGAGGAAATCGTTGTGTATGTCGAAAAGAGGACACCGCAACCTTGGGATATTGATGACATCTACAAAAAGTACCCTACCAGCTACAACGAGTCTATGAACACTGTGCTGATACAAGAGCTCATTAGATACAACAGACTTCTGGAAATTATGATTTCCTCTATCAAAAACGCCAAGAAGGCTCTGAAAGGTTTGATCGTCATGAGTGAAGAGCTAGAAAAGATGTGTAACGCACTCTTCGACAATCAAGTTCCTGCGTTGTGGGCTGACAAGGGTTTCCTGTCCTTGAAACCTCTATCCAGTTGGACTATCGATCTAGTCGAGCGTGTCAACTTCCTCCAGAAGTGGATCGATAAGGGCACACCAAATATCTTCTGGATCTCTGGATTCTTCTTCCCTCAGGCCTTCGTGACTGGAACTCTGCAGAACTTTGCCCGTAAGCATGTCATTGCAATCGATAAGATTGGCTTTGAGTTCAAAGTGCTGGATCATCTGACCCACCAAGAGATCAAGGAGAAGCCCGAGGACGGCTGCTACCTTTATGGTATCTTCTTAGAAGGTGCAAGGTGGGATTACAAGAAGCATATTCTTGGACAGCCTAAGGCCAAAGAGCTTTATTCCGACTTACCGCTGGTCCATTTGGTGCCTATCAACAACCGTGAGCCCCCAACGGAAGGCGTCTACAACTGTCCAGTGTACAAAGTGGTGTCTCGAAGAGGTACACTATCGACAACAGGTCACTCCACTAACTTCGTGCTGTACATGGAGCTTCCCTCAAAGTAGATTGAAGACATTTGGATCAAAGGAGGTGTGGCTGCCTTCTTATCGCTGAGATATTGATAAGTATTGATAAAAGTTAGTAAACTCCATCAAAGAATCATATAAAAGACCATTTGAACCGTATACAGTTCTGATAAGCGTAGTAACTTAGTTAAGTCTGTAGTTTTGCAACTAATAGCTTCATTTAGGTGGGCCTAAGGGGAATAAAAAATATCTGTTCTGATTACAACTTTTATATATCTACGAAGTCCCAGTAACATTTCATTTCATTTTCCAGTTCAATCATGGGAGCCATGTGTTGCGTCAAAAGGGAACCCGAAGGACAGGCCAGTCTCGAGATCCCCACCACTTCCTATTTACCTCGACTTAATCTCGAGTTCACTAATAAAAATCCAAACAGTCTTCGAGCAGATGTGGCCATCATCGACATCGGTAATACAAATACTCTAACCATATCTCGGTCTTGCTCATTAACCACTTCTTCCTATCTTTAGACTCCAACTTGAGTTTCGACAGAATCAAGTATTTCTCATTCCTCAAGAGGCAGACTGTTTCGGATCTCAAGTCAGCCATCCGTGGCGAGCACCCTGAGGGTCCGACTCCTGAACAATCCTTTATCTATAAACTGACCATGAACCCTTAGATCAGAATCTCTAATATGGTCTTCATGAGCGCACCTCTCTGGAAATCTAATTCAACCACAGCTCTTTTGGTCAAAGCGATTAATTCAACCTTCAGTCTGATTTCTGCAGAAAAATACTAATCAGTCGTGCTATGCAACCTTAGACCTGAACTAGGAGTGCCAGCATAAGTACTATTTAAGTAGCTCGTAGCAGCCCTCAAGACTCATTCCTACCCTTAGCTCAAAAAACTGATCTTCTACGTGGATAATGAGTCGGAGAGGGACAAATTCTACCAACTGGCAACCGATATGAACGAAGGCAGGCTGTCGGCTAGCATCTCAGTGGACGAGAGGAGTGTGACCTGATATTTATGCCTATAGCTTTGGAGTCTTTCCAAGTTTGTGAGTACGTAGTGACCACGTAGAATTGGATTTTTTAAAAATAGATAGAAGCGAATAATATTTTCTTTTAATATTAGTATCTTAACAATGCTAAGTTATCTGGCATCGCACATCATATCTGATTTATATTATGCTTAAATGCGGTTGAAAGGTAATAATGACACCCCTTCTCTGGGTCACGATTAAAATTGGACATAGTATGGCAATCTTAAACTCCCCGCTTTTTAAACTGGATTGAACAAAATCCCATAATAATTACTTATCTAAGCATCCCCACGAATTTCAAAAACATGGAAAGGCGCCTCCCTAAGCTCTACGTCAAGAAACTCGTCCCCGAGGCTATCATCCCAAAAAAGGGCTCGCTCAAAGCAGCAGGCTACGATCTTCACTCCATTCAGGACGTAGTCGTACCATCTGAGGGGAAATCAGTGGTACGCACTGGCATCGCCATCAAGACCCCTCCTGACAACTACGCGAGAATCGCCCCAAGGTCAGGACTGGCAGCCAAATCGCACATCCAGGTTGGAGCTGGAGTCGTCGATGAGGACTATCGAGGATAAGTCTGCGTCTTGCTGTTCAACCACGCAAAAACAGACTTCACAGTCAAGTAATTGATTTCTTTAAAGACGATGTTTTATGTTTTTTTGAATGAAATGTATAGGACTGGAGACCGCATTGCACAGCTGATCATAGAAAAGATAACCCCAACTGAAATCGAGGAGTGCGAAGAACTAGACGCAACCGAAAGAGGAGCCAATGGGTTCGGAAGCACTGGCGTGTCCTCTGAAGTCGTGAAAGGCGTCCAATGATACCTATATGTAGTTCGAGTATTTTATCAATTTTGTCTTATAATATTGGCGTTTACTCAAAATTGGGAACTCAAAAAATTGATACAAACAGACTCCATGGTCGAAGTCGGGAGTGAGTTGAGTTGTCAAAAATCATCCAGAAGGTCTGAACAGTCCAGGTGTGTCCGATTCATGTCTTGTTTCAGAGGGATAGAGTACTGCGGGAGTTGCGAGTGTCGCCGGAAACTATTGTGGAACTGGACTAAGTTCGGAGTCGCGCTACGATTGCTTCCTGGGATTTCCCTCATCTCGTTAATCTTGTTCAAGATCTGGTTAAACAAGGCTGATATTTTATCCAGAAGCATCTGCTGGGACTCACCACTAGCGCCCAAAGCTCTGGTGATATCTTTTTTGAAATCCTGCATCGACTAGAGCAGTATACTCTGTAACTCACGAGTGATGTTGGAGACTCGGTTGAACATGGTGGAGACTTGGAAGTTTTTCTTCTTCTCACGCTCTAGGGTCTTCTGCAAAACTGCGATGGCGTTCACCTCACTATTTTTTGGTTGGCTCGGTAGCTGGAAAGTCCTGCTCATCTCTAGGTTTCTGCTCGGTGAATTGTTAATACAGTTCGATAATTGAGTCGAGTTCTTTTCTTCAAATAACCTGGTCGACTTTGTTAGCTTCCTGGTTGAGGCTAAGGGATCTTGTTTGTGAACCCGTTGAGGTATCACTTTCGAAGCCTATTTTTGTCTGTGCAGCTGTGTTGAAGCACTCTAATAACGCAGTTTAGAGTTGTTAGTGATCCCTTTAAGGATGTTCTTCTTTTCGATAAGTTCCTGGATGACCATGTTACGTTACTCCATGAGTAGGTCGTTCTTTATGCGAAGATCTCTGGTCTATCGTGAAAGCTTCTGGTTCTCCTCATCGATAAGTGTGGTTAGCTAAAGGGTGAACTGGATCTCCTTGGCGACCTGCTCATAAGTTTGGGATGTTAGCACTTGATGTTTCTCCACCTCTTCCCTCATGATCTTGTGGATCTTCTCAAGTTTGTTGTTCATGTACTTGATATTTTCTGCCAGCTTCGACTTGAGCCACTCGTGTTTGTTCTCGTTCCCCCTGACTATCTCCTGCTGGATCTGGTCATGCAGTTTCTCAATCTATTGGCTCTTTTTTTCCGTATTGGTTGGTAACCGACTGATCTGGTTCGTCTGGTACTTCAGTATTCGGTTCTCTTAGGTGGTTTGGGCAAGCTATTTCCTGAAATCTAGCTCTTGCTTCACTAGACGTGTCTTCCATGCGTCCACTGCCTTCTCAGCCTATAACCTTTTCTACATTTACTCCTATAGTTTTTTTAATATCTCTTATGTTGGCGCGAATGCAAGTTCTGAATGCAGGCGGTTGTTGAGGTTGGTATTGTTATGTTCAGGTGGTTTGTAGATGGATTTTCGTGGGTTCAGACCGCTTTGGTTGAGCATGAGGTTAGTTCTTCTGGGCTTGGGCCTGGATTAGTCAGGCTTTGCGGACTCCTGTGGGATAGAAGAGGAGGAGTTGCGGGATGGTTTATATAGGACAGAAGGAGGAGAGTAGTTCTGGGGGGTATCGATCTCAGTGATGTAGTTCATGAGAAATGGAGTTGCGTGGCTTTTGCTTTGATGTGATGGTTATATTATTATTATCTTTTAGTCCCCTAAACCCAACTCCAAACTGTACCGACTCCGTAGATTACCTGCCTAGTCCCGAGATATTAGTACATTTTATATAGTCACCCTCTTCGGAGTCCTATAGAATATTATTACTAACAAAGTATCTTAAAACTTTACGACTTCGAACACTAACAATGGGAAAAACTGAAGAAAATGAAAAGATGGCCATGGGACTCATTATGTCTGCCTGGCCCAGGTACGATGTCACTAACACTGGCTCTCTCACCCCCGAGCAATGTCTCCCCCTCCTCAATGAGATCCTCCCCAAGTTCGGTCTCAAATTCCCTCTCACCATCGATCAAGTTCGCGAAATGATGACCCGCATCGACAAAAACAACGACATGAAGGCAACAAAGCTTGAACTTCTTTTCTTTGTCACTGCATTTGTGACCTACGGCGAGATCAACGAAGTCAAGAACCTCAACGGAGTCAACCCAATGGTCCCCCCACCCGTGAATCCCCAGCAGCCACTGAATCCCCAGCAGCAGCAGTTACAACAGGAACAGGCCTTCAGCATGCAACTCAGGAATCTGATTGACAGCTTATGGCCTAAATATGATAAGGACAACTCGCTGAGCTTGGACGTGAGTGAGTTATCAGGGTTCATGAACGAGGCTTTGACGACTATGGGCCTGCCTCAGCGCGTTGGTCCTGGACAGGCTGAACAAGCACTGGGATTCATCGACAAGAACAACAACGGTCGAGTAGAGAAGATGGAAGCATTCATGGTGCTCAAGCAGTTTGCAGGAAAATGATAGACAAGCAAAGTTGAACCATATAGGTTTTTTGCATGAAGGCTCTTCGTAGATTATCAAGTAAATATCAATTTTACTGAATCAAAGTATCGTACAGTAAACCAACCATGTATTTACTGCTCAGATAAAAAGCACAGAAGTTGTCTAATATTAACGATTTAAGAGATCAAATTCCGATACTGCTTGGAGATGGCGTTCAGACTTACGTGAAACGGTTTAGCAATTTGAACACACCCCAGTATAGTGTGTTCTTTATACGATCACATAAGGACTGAAGAAGGAAAAGGACAATTGTTGCAGCATCAAATTTTCATTTAGGTCTTCCAAAGAATATAGTTGACTCCCTGCTTCATAGCAATTAGGTAGACCCCAGAAGTGGCTGAGAACAGTTTCCCGTAAATGCCCTTAACCACAAACACCTGCCAGTATTTGCCGTGACGCTCGTCCATATAGAACTTGAGGAACGCAGCTCTCCTGCCTAGGTCGGGCATTAGATTGGCGTCTTCGATGAGAGCGAATATACTGTCCTTGACATCAAGAGTAATTTTCCCCGTAAGAACTACCTTGGTAATCTTTGCTTATTACCTTTCAGCCATATCAAGAAGCTGAGCCTGATCCTTCTTATCGTTATGAGAAGTACTATCTTTGCGGGACATATGGGTATGCAAAAGAGATTGAGAGAGGATTGGGTGGTATAAGGTTTGGAAGTTGAGTAAGTGTGAGCTGAGGTTGAAGTTATAAAATAAAGTAGGTAGTTTTATGATTCGTAGACGTATGGGTGCACGCATAATATCGTACCACAGAGGTTGGCTAATCCATAACATACTACAAATAACTGATGTCGGAGGACACAGCATCTGATATTTTTGCGCATTTTTATTAGGACCTTTTCAAAGTTGGTTGAAAGCAATTCGTAATAAACGGTGACTCGCCCTCCATTATGATGATGCCCTACTCAGCTTTCTCTCCTTATTAAAAGTCAAATCCCTTCTACCATATAATCACCACACCCAAAAAACATCTCATGACCCACCGCTAGGAGGAGGAGCTCACGTCATCCGTCCCTGTACAACCAGCTAATTACACCCAGGGGCTTGTCACTCCGCTCCTCCCCCTTAAGTTTGGCACCCTCCTCACCATCGAACGCCTTAATTGGATCGACTTCAAGGGTACTCCTAACCCTCAAATGCGATGGAGTGCCCATGTCTACTGGACCATCGATTACAAAGTTCATAAGGGAGCTAAACGTCCTCATGTTACTGCTCAGCCCAGTCTACTAAGCCACAAATGCTGGGTCCGAGAAGAACGAAAATGCGAACACCTGCTGAATCACGAGCAGGGTCACTTTTTAATAGCTAACATGTGCGTACTGGAGTTTCTGAGGCGGGTGCACACTCATGCGAGTGTGGGGTCCGAACACTTTGAGTAATTCGTGCAGGGGGTGTTTGTGCGGACCATGAAGGAATACTTGGAAATGTAGCGACGATACGATGAGGAGACAGAGCACAGGTAGACATCTTAAAAAATAGTTGGCGTGATGAGCATGTGTTTTATTTTAGGCTGAACTTCAAGAAACAGGAGGAATGGGACACCATAATGAAGTAGAAACTGTAGTACTATAAGAAGATCTTCGACGGGAAGAGGAACAAATTCACGAGTCTGAAGAAGCCAAGTATTTTCTGACGGATCTGCAAAAAGTGTGTATGTTATATTCTGTATATCTCTGGATATTTTTAGGCAACTTCCCCCTCATTCTATGGTTTTTGACCGACACTCCATCGTGCCCGATTTAATATCCTTGGCTTTACACCCAACTAATAATCCACCAAACCACTCTAGGTTTCTCAAGTAGCTTTTTATCTTTTTACACAATATGATTAATCTCGAAGATCATCGCGCCAGACTCATCGCAGGCATTCGCGCCCGCCTCAAACCCACCATGCCTTCACATGAGCTTGATGATCTGCTCGATCTCAGACCCCTCGCTCAGCGGCACTCCAAACTCCATTACCTGCGCAGAAGTAGCCAACCTCCAATACTACCCATCGTAGAGCGCCTATAATAAATTTAGAAAGACAACCAGCACCTAGCCGCTAAGTGCCAGAACCCCCATTCCGAATATCTGGGCAGAATGAAGGGGCATAATCGGACAGCATCAGGGTCAGTTTTAAAGGCCTCCGAGAAACAACTCCCGGATTGTGTGCCATATGTGATTAACCGCCGAAAGAGGTAGGATTTAACGCATAAGATCGAGGTAGAAAACATCGGCATGGCTAGAAGGATTAGTGCCCAGAAGTCGAGCTATAAGATAAGTGCTAAACTGCACACCAGAAGACCCAGCAAAACAAAAACCGAGTGCAGTTACAACAGTTACAATGAGGATCTTATAAGAAAGAACTCTTTGAACGACCTCCAATATGTGCCCAGCGTCCCAGACGACTATCAGTCCAGAGAAATCGCCTTCCAGCAGAGAGGCTACATTCTTAACAGGATGAAAGATGTGCATATCGAAATCAGTTTTACCCATGCTTTTTGTTATGTCATCATGGAGGTGCTGGTAGATGGCTCATTGTATAAAATTCGACTGGTGCCTGACACTGGCAGACAACTTCTTCGCTTTGTACAGGACAGCCCTGACAGTCTATTCAGTAAGTGGATCGTGAGGCAGAAGGTCGGCGAAGGCGTGTATGATATTAACGGGAACTGCGTCTGCAACAACAGTGTGGGCCTGGACCCCAAAGACATCAACCAGTATGAGCTTATAGTGCCTTTCCATCCGTTCACGCGCAAATACAAGTTCAAGCAGGTGCATTCGCGTAGTCAGTTGCTATTGGAGCAGGTCTCACAGATGAGTCCAGAAAGTGTAAAGACTAGAGTGGAGAAGCAACACGTCTTCCAGTCTAATCGGAGACAAAAATGTCTTACGCAGCATACAGAGCCAGTATGCTCTCTGACGACCGCAGTCGAACAGATGCTTTACGCAAAATACATGAATGAAGAATCAAGTAGCAGCGAGGATGAAGGCTTTTCTATCCTTCATTAAGAACCAGAGTCTGAAGGTCTTTCTTCTCGTTTTAAGCACGAAGAACCTTCGCGTTACTTGAAGCCCTTCTCCTGAGAGTGTGAGTACTTGTGCTCCTGAGTCCTTCCATACCTTCTCCATCCCCACTTTCTGATCTTTTTATCTATGTGAATTGCTTGAAGAACAGGAGCATTTTATTTGAATACGTCCTAAGAAAACATGGTTAATGTATAACAATTATAAGATCAATAAACAGAGGTAGCTTATATGATGATCATAAAGTCGAAGGGTATCCAAGATTACATGGCAAATAGTAATTGACAAAACAGTATATAAACTCACACCAGCACCTAGTCATTAGTCTAAACATCATTATTCGACATCGGTTACTTTGGGTGCTAGGTAGAACCGTAAGTAGCCCAGTTTCTTTGGTAGACCATATTCGATAAGTAGAGGATTATCACTAGACATATGCAGCCTGACTTTCTCCACGAACATTGAAGCCTTACTGAATTGGTTTAGATACCGCGCTGAAAATGACAGCGCTACTGGCTCATCTACTTGCAGAGACACTCCCTGATTGGTCTGGGACTGTCGCAGCGTCGTGTTTCCCGAGCCTACATCACCGTTGACAGAAAATTTGATGGCGTCCTTGGTACACTCGACCTTGACTAGGCAAACCTCCAATTATTTGGTAGAGTAGGTTAGTTACTTGTCTCGCTGATGGTCCCAAACTACTTACAGATCCTGGCGAATTCTGCTGAGTCCATCTCGACTGTCGCAGTGTAGTTCTGTTCAGGCACTACCAGCTGGTCAGAATCGATATTCGTCAGGTTCAGAGAAAAATCAGAACTCTTATCTCCTTCTGAGAGCTTTCCAAAAATAGAATGAATTTGGCTTTTACTTTTGGAGCTAAACTGGAAGTGCAGTTGAGAAGTAGACTCACAGTCACACTAAACTCGCATGAAATCATCGTTTCCCGCACACTTGAGCATCTTGGAGAGGTGTTCGATAGACAAACCGAGGGTAATTGGCTTATCGCAGCGGTACTCGTCGAATGAATCCTGGTTGTTCTCGAGGGAGACTGAGACGAGTGCGACGTGGGAGGAGTCCATGGCCTGGATAAACATGCCTTCCTGGGTTACATCGATGTTGACGAGTTTGACTATTTCTTTGATGGAGTCGATGAGTCTTTTGAAGATGCTGCTATCTTTGAACTTGGCAGTGAACATTATTTGGCAGGAGGTCGTGAAAATCGTGGAAAATGACTTAATGAATTTGTATCGCTGCCTACAGGATTAAATAAAAACACAATAAAAGAAGCGCCAACATTAAACATCTATTGGAAGTATAAGTGCTATGTTTCGATGTCAAAATATTGTCAGAAACTATGAAGTATCTATCCTATTCTCAAAAATGGGTATTGACAAAAATAAAGAATACCCCTTAAAGCTCTCCTCCGATTCCGCTAGTCTTAAACCCCGAGACTATCATTGGATGTTGGCTTATCCCTACTCTACCATTACTCACTCCAATCAGTTAATTGCACTTGTCCAAGTGCAGGTTGGCTTTGTGACGTCACATTACGTTGGACCGGATATTTGTGCTAACTATGACAAACCAGTCTTACTTTATTCATTCTTTCTTCTACAATTTCCCTCACTAATTTCTCTCGTTTCAGCTAATCCTCGCAGGCTTAGCCCCAGCCTTCAGCAGTTTCAGCAGCCCCCGCTCCTTTTGTGCTCTAAGGCTCATCTCCAACGACTCATGATTTTCTGTTTGCTCGTTCTCATGAACAAGATATGTTGACCCTGCTTTTACTTCACATATGCCAAATTTCCCGATGGTAGATGGATAGCTGGTTTTGAACATTTATGCTATATTTTTTCGTGAGACTTCGCTCCAGTAAACGACTGTCCTTCTCTATTCAAACACTTCCCGGATCTCCCGAAATATTATAAGAAAACACACTTCTATCTTTTTACTTTGTACTATTCCTCATGTCTGTCTGCGCTCTTCGTAGATCATTCCTTCCGGCCTTCTATTTACGGCCCTTCTTCTTCTCATCCTGGTTTCCCCAGACCCACTAAGAAACTGTCTCATAACAGAAGCTACGTGATAACGCACACCCTATCCTAGTCACTTTCCACTCCATCGCAACGGGTGTCTACACCACCATCATTCCTCGTCTTGACAAAAAGCCTCAGGAAAATACTGGTCGTCGGACCATCTTCGATCTGGACGTCGAAAGGAACAAAGCACTGTATTAACGCCTGAAGGCGGGGATGAATCAGGGTATTTATGGTATGGCGGGTCAAAAACCCGACAAAAAAGAGGAAAAGGAAGGGAAAGAAGAAAAGGAAGGATCTAGCACTTTGCAAGATCTGAAAGATATGCTTACGCCGAATTCGGGTTCGAATCCTCTCAAAGATTTGAAGGATAAAATCATGCCAGATATTGGCGAAAACCCACTAAAGAATCTTAAAGAAAAACTCATGCCGGACCTTGGTTAGCATCCTCTCAAAGACCTCAAGGAGAAGCTAGTACCGCCCCTCAAACCGAGGGGCGAAGATGCCTTCAAAGATCATGATCCCTCAAGAAACGACCCAACGGATCCCACCAAGAAGATGATTGAGAAGAACTGCAGGGAGAACAGAGGTAGTGACCCTGGCAGTGCTGACAAGAACAGAGTCGATGATATCCTAAAGAAAAATCAAGAGCGTGACGACATGGCAACGAGTAAGGGAGTCGACAATCCGAAGGGCGGACTAGACTCAAACAAAGGCCTGGATTAAGGGAGGGTTGAGGGCAGCGGGATTTTGAACAAGGTTTGGGGAATAGGGGAGAAGAACCTTGAGAAAAACAAAAAAGCCATTTAAGAAGGGGCAAATAGACAATCAGATAGCTCTGGAAAAAATCAAGGAAGTAGCCAAAGTAATGCTCAAAACAAGAATCAAAGTCAGAAACAAGGAAGCAACAGTGGAGATGAAGGAATACTTCATGATGTTGCCGAAGGAATTAAAGACAGCGCCCAAGCAATTAAGGACGGAGTTAAAGGAATGGCTGATCGAGTAACTAGCCAGGGTATTGGTGAAGGTTTGGCACGCGATGCTATGGGGAATAGCTCAAGTACAGGAATGGGTCAAGACATGAATATCGGCCAGGGAGGCAAAGAACAGAAAGGTCAGTCAGGAATCAAGGAAGATGCTGCTCCTGTTCGACCAGGCTACGGACTTGGTGACCAACCCAACAAGAACACACACTTGGAAAAGGACAGTAAATCACAGGACTCTGATAGAAAACAGGACGAGGGGAAAGACTATCCTGTCGGAGGCTCAAGAATAGATTTAGGTGGAGCTGGAAGTTCGAACTATGGTTCTGGCGGAGCAGGTAGCTCTAACTACGGCCGAGATAGCCCCAGCACTCCTGGCGGTACTGCAGAGAAAACGAGCAGCGCAGCTAGCCAAGGAACCGCTAAGACTGGAGATTCATCTTCTGGAAAGTCAGATGCTTCGAAATCTGATATGTAATTAAACGGTGGTAACAGAAGAGAGACTTCTGGTATGGAGTCAGGAGTGAGCAATAAGGAGGGTTATAGTTTCGGAAAACATGGTATGTCTGGAAACCCCAATAATGAAAAGGCAGATTATGGCAGCTCTCTTGGTCCTGACATGAAACAGAACAAAGATGTAGGAGGAGTCGACCCAAGCAAACAGAATTCTGGTTTCTCAACGACAAAACAAACCAATATGAGCGACCCAAAGGCGACAGACGAGCCTGAGCACGAGGGCAGGAGAAACCCAATCGACGTGAGCGGCCCGCAGGCCAAAATGCGAGGCCCCGACCCTTGGATCAGCAAGGGAGTGGAGGATCAACTAGCCGACAAGAAGAACGACTCATGAGAAACGAGATGATGATTGTTGGATTCATGAACGAGAACACTACTAGATATTACTTTTTTGAGATACCTTCATAGTAAAGGCGCAAGAAAGGTTCAGTAAATTGGTCTTTGTGAATTAAGGCATAGACATGATATATCATATTTTGCAATCCCGAAAAACCATCCAGCACCAATCAATAGACTCTAGAACTTTAACAAATGTTTGCTCTTCGTAGGACTCTCCTCAGCCCTCTCCTGAGGGCCTCCGCCCCTTATTACCGCTTCTCTTCCAACATCCACGACATACAGAGTGAAGCGGCTTTCGATCAAAAGGCTAAATAAATCAAGAACCCTATTCTCGTAGCCTTCCACTCTCTCGAATGTGAAAACTGCAGGATCGTTATCCCTCGTCTTATCAAGAAGGCTATCGAGGACGAAGGTCAATGGACCCTCTTTAAAATAGATACAGACAAGAATAAACCCATCAGCTTGCGGTATAACATCAAGATACTGCCGACAACGATGCTGATGATGAAGGGCAAGGCCTACACTGTTAAGCCAGGGATCATCACAGAAGAGGAAATCGATGAGATGCTAAAATATAAGGATAAAAAAGCTCAGCCAGACCCACAATAAACCATCCAGAAGCCTTAGTTTGTCGTTAAGAAAAGTACATAGGTTGGGGATTCGGCAAGAATGCCTTCAGAACAGGATTATATCAGGGAAGGAGTATCCACTCCAGCTGGTGGAATCGATCATCCTGATGTCAGACCAGAAGAAAAAGTGGCAAAACTCAGAGACTTCGCAGTAGAAGGAGGGGTCGATAATGACCCGAACCGGACTCGAATCAATCGAACATAGCCAGATACATGGAGAAAACCGACTGTTGGCAAAGATGAAATGTGGAGTCAGGAGGGGGCTCAGAGAACAACGCAAGATGATAAGCAGAAGACGCCAGATGATAAAATGAGAGTAATGGCGTAGGAGAGATGGAAGTCGGAAGGAGGGCACTAGCCTGAGGAGTGGCTGAGGAAACATGACATGTAGCCGAATGAGAACAAGAAAAGATAGTCCGAGTGATAGGCGATTAGGTTATGTCAGGATCGAATTTAAAATACTTTACTACCTTGATAGATGTATCCGGCATAAACCTAAAATATTTTACAAGTAAATTTTTATCTTACAATGGGTCGTATGTCGTCTTCATATTCATTTTTCCTAATTTCTCATTCCTTTCGCATGACCAGGTTGTCCACTGTGTAGACACCGGGGTTGGGGTTGGGGTTGGGGTTGGGGTTGGGGTTGGGGTTGGGGTTGGGGTTGGGGTTGGGGTTGGGGTTGGGGGTTGGGGTTGGGGTTGGGGTTGGGGTTGGGGTTGGGGTTGGGGTTGGGGTTGGGGTTGGGGTTGGGGTTGGGGTTGGGGTTGGGGTTGGGGTTGGGGTTGGGGTTGGGGTTGGGGTTGGGGTTGGGGTTGGGGTTGGGGTTGGG
>JAKZAN010000278.1:0-59396 GCA_023053545.1 Lepidurus packardi
CCCAACCCCAACCCCAACCCCAACCCCAACCCCAACCCCAACCCCAACCCCAACCCCAACCCCAACCCCAACCCCAACCCCAACCCCAACCCCAACCCCAACCCCAACCCCAACCCCAACCCCAACCCCAACCCCAACCCCAACCCCAACCCCAACCCCAACCCCAACCCCAACCCCAACCCCAACCCCTGCTTCATCTCCTCACAATCAATCTAACATCATATTATTTTTGACCCAGACCCCATGTAGGCTGGTCGTAAATCCCCCGTTACCAGTCCCCAAGGTGGTCAAAATATATAAATTTAGGTTGATCAATCAATCGAGGGTGAATGTTCTGCCTTTAGCATAGCTGTGATTCCACCGTGTTATATAAGCATGATGCATTCGTAAGATCTTCCTACATTTCCCCAAATCCAAATAATAGGATTAGGTTTTTTTCTTTTAAAAATAATACATTCGTACCAAATAACACAACCATCGTGATATCATATATATTATTGTTAATACCTTTGCCATAACCCAGCCTCTCTCTCTCTCTCTTCTTTTCTGCCCACAAATAAAAAGTACATAAAATACATTAGTCAGAACCTAACACATCACCACCCAGTCCAGCTACTTTTCCATTATGCATCATACGATATATACACTCAATCATCACTGTTTCTTCACGTCGCTGTCTCCTGGCTGCGTCAGTTTGTTCGCTACCTTGTCATTCATGTATTTGAAGAACACATTGATCGCACTCTACACGTTACTGATCTTCTCTGCTTCTTCGTTAGAGATGTCGAACCCGAAGTATTCCTCCATTGCTACCACCAGCTCCACGGAGTCCAGCGAGTCGAAACCCAGTTCTTCGAACGTGGCTTTTCTATCAAGTTTGTCAGTTTTGCACTTTGCTGCCTAAGAGATACATCATTATATGCATGAACATCGAATGTTGTTATTGGGGGAAGGGTTTACTGTTCTCAGGACTTGGAAAACCTTGGCTTCGACTTCCTCGAGAAGGGCGACTTCAGAGGGGTTAGAAGTGGAGGTGAAGGTGAATTGCTGTTTGTGGATGAGAGCAGAGGCTCTGGCGAAGTGGTGGTTATTAGAGGTTTTGGCAAGAGCAACACGGAGGGTGTTTCTGAGTTGAGGAGCAACAGCTCGGGCAAATGTTGATAGTAGAGCTCTGTGCATGAGTGCAGGGTGTTGATGATATTGGAGAGTCCAAGTATTTTTTAATAATTGTATAAATGTATATACAAATTAAACCCTTATTTTTTGTGGGTTAACGAAAAAAGAGAGAGATATCGAGGAAATGAGATAACCAAAAAAAGAGATAGAGATCAGAAATCATAAAAAATCAGGAAATTGTTTTAATTTATGTTTGTCATCGTATCGATATTTCGATTGTTTTAATTGGCATTAACAGAGTTGTAGGGGTATAAGTAAGATGAGGGGAAGGGATTCAGTTATGTCTGGTTGGACGGGAGAGGGGTTAGTGTTGTCCAGATGATTATGAGCAATACCATGCAGTTCATCAATACTTAATAAGGTACTACAACACCCAGTACAGTAACCCGATGACCTAGCACCCAGTCGGAGCCATACGCATTCTCCCTCTACGTAGTAATCCTCAAATATATATTGAATATATATTTGATTAAGCAGGGTAGTAGCCATTAATCCATGTGTTGAGTTATGGCTGGACCAAAAAATATACCATTTTTTAAGCTGTGAGACGTATTCAATTAAAATATGAACTCAATAAACACTGGATAAAACTAACAATAGTCTATCAATAAATATTGGACTCCTAACAACCCCCATGCCGATGCTGTCCGAAATAGTCGGAGTGCCTGTCATATTTAACTCATATATTCTGACATTGTCCAATTAAATACTATACCCTCCTGCCCCATAGATACCACACTCCCAGTTACCATAAACAATATGACATCAGAGTGTAATAAAGTACTCCTAACTTGTTCTGGAGAGGGCAGCAACAATATGTATATATAATAGGCCATCTCAAATCATCAGACTACTCAATTTTCAATGATAAAATGATAGAAATGGAATAAATAGGAGTAGAATAAAAAGTGATCGAATTATGGTTCAATTAGTTTTTTTCTGCACTATCTCCAGATATGTCCTGCCCATAAATCTGATCTTGTCTGTCTATATTATTTTGATCTCGATGGATTGTTCAAAAAGGTTAGCTAAGAAATATTCCCAGTACACCTACGAGTCAATACACATTTATAACCATTCCGGACTGTTTACAATAAGAATTATCAAAGGTGTCTATAATTTATTTATTTTTTTCCCGTGAGTTCAATAGAAAGAGAGAGTGTGTCTTTTTTTAATATGTGTGATTTCGTCGACAACTGGAGCAAACCTAAGTCCTCTGACGTATAAAACAACTAATACACCAGCTTCTATGATGAGGTTCTGAAAGAGGCTCTTCCTACCTCCAATATCTCTGATTTTCACTATGAGTGCCTAGAGGATTCTCTGGCTAAACCCAGTCGCAGACTCCTAAAGTCAAAAAATCTTGCCTTTCTTTGGAAGGTCGTTGGACCTATCGAGATCAGTGTACTTTTTTAGGGAAAGCCTCTACACTCCATAAGGAGGTTCACAGCTACTCTGCTTTTCAAAGGGCGCATCCTCAAAGCCTAAACCTTACCCATGCGGCTCCTGCTTATCAGAACCCTAAGCCTGCTAAATGCCCGTCTAGCACACACATCCCTCTTCTATCAATGCGATCTTGCGAACGGAGCTATCAGACTCAAAAGTTGTGCCTATAGTTTTGGTGAATCCTGGTCAGATGAGTACTTCCCGATGATTCGTAAACTTTTGAGTCGTACTATAAAGTCCCACATTTCTGAGATCGCCCATTCGATCAATCTTTAACTCAAACTTACAACAGTGCCCGCCCGCTACTACTCCCGATTCTAGCAGGAAAGACAACGCAAGATGCGGTCACTCGAGGACTACCTGAAACTGTGCTGTACAAACCCTTCTTTTATGTATCGCAGCGTCAAGAATGACTAAGGCAATTTTGATAGAGTAAGTTATCTGCCTGCAGAATAAAGGTCATAGAAGAGGTTCTATCATTCTAATAGATTGAATTAAATCGCAAGAAACCAGCAACCTCTATCAGCCCTCGGCTTCAACGATCACAAGGATATATTGGAGATCCAGGCAGACATTTGCAGAAACTCTAGAAAGATTATTGCTAAACTCTCCCATCCGATTGTTTCGGATGGAGAGGCGTCAGATCATTTTTCTATCTTCAATGATATCACATTCCTGAGCGAGGAACTAGATGAGTGGGTCAAGTTTTACTACACGCGACATTGCAAGTTTCTCATCTCTCACTCACCCTTCATGTTTAACTAACCCCCAAGTGATGCCTTCTTATTGCCTTCGAGAGGCAATTCTAGACGACCTCGGCGCGTCTATGACTCTGTCCAGTACAAATACCTGGTTGCCAAAGTTTGTGTCAGCAAAGAACGAACCCGGCCCTCTGGTGTCAACAACTATCGCCTGACTGATCAAGCTAAATAATCCGATCATTCCTAATCTTCTTCGGATGATTAGGCTTAAAATTGTTAATCTAAAACCACTATAGGCATCGTGGATGTCGCACAACGATAAAAACTTGTTTTTGAGAAGCTCAGAAATAAGAGTTGTCCGCATATCATCAAAGCCTATAAAGCCGACAATGGGATTTTCAGTAAATGGCTATTCATGGACTTCGTGTACTTCAAAGACATCCATACCTACTTGAAGGACCATTAGGTGACTACCCTCCCGACAAAGCTTTTTCTGATCCTACAAATGTTGAAAGCAGTGAGATTCCTCCATGACTGCAACATAATCCACTCGAATCTTAGTCCACACAAGTTCCTAGTGAATTGGGGTCTGTTGCTGAAACTCATCGATCTTGGGGAAGCTTACCATCCTCAGATGTAGTACTTTCCTGTAGGGGGTAATATTCATCGTAACCATCCCTTTACCAATCCTGGACAATATTGCTCCCCGCCAATCTATAACTCTGAGTGTGAAGTGTTCACCCTCGGACTCATCATATCGTATATTCTGTTCGAAGAGATCATCTTTAAGCAGATGGAGAAACATCAGATGAAGGAGATATTCTCTAAATCGTCAGGGTAGTACTTTAATCGAGTGAAGGGAGTGCCTTAGGACCTGAGAGGTTGGGGTCCCCAGACACTGATGGTATTCATAAGGAAGGTGTTATTGATGTGTTTGGATCCATAGGCTAGTCGCAGACCTACGATCTAATGGCTGATCATAATTTTTTCTGAATGTTTGGAATACTTCTACTGAATAAAAAAGAGGAAAAAAAAAGTCAATAATCTTTTTAGTTGTTATTGTCAATTAACTCAATGTTACTTATATAATACTGTAGAGAGGGGGGGGATTGGGATCGCCCGGATGGGAAGTTCCACTTGAATGAAATCCAATAAAAAATTGTTTACTTTTTATTATGTATTTGATTAGGAAATTATTATGGTTGGCTCACAGGCTTTTTACCGTTTGAGACCGGACTTTCAATAATTCTGAGACCAAATAAAGCCTTTTTAGTTCTTCAAGCCAGAAGCTTTCATATGGCGACATACTGATGTTTAGTTCACTAAGGAGGAAGAAATGAAATATTTGGTGTTCCAGTTCAAGGATACAAAAACAACAAAAACCATAAAATACTGGTATATCCTTTAAATCGATCATTACCTTTTATGCACCTAAGGCTCAATCGTTTATCATCCTTGGGTATATATTATCAACTAATCATGCTGATTCATTGCAGAACTATTTATCTTGATTGTTAATAAATATTATTTTTATTAAGAAGATCCAATACTATTTTACCCTCCCAAAATTAGATGATGAGAAAACACTAACGGAAAATCAGCGAGGTGCGAAAAAATAAGGAACAGCTCTTCATGGAAGCAAAACGGAGGTTCCAGTACAGACCTCCGAGTACGTCTGTACATACTCTTCAGAAGGACCACCATGTGCCTCCCAGTCCTGAGTGTTCCACCGTCAAGGATAAAAATATGCAGGACAGTAATGACTTCTCGTGGCTCGACAAGATGGTCAATGGATTCAATGACTACCACAACTAGCTACTCTTCGAAAGGAATAACACTGAAGACCGCCTATCCTTTTCCCATAACAACCAATACAATCCCCTAGCAGCTGTTACGCCTAAAATATTAGTATCAGTGCATCCCAACTCCGATAGTGAACATGGGACTTTTGCTGAGGACAGCAAGAATCCCAGCAGCTCTGGAGGAGCAGGCGCCACGACTTACTCATACTTCAATAAGAACAGAAATAGTAAAGTGTTGGGCGAGAGATCCTTGAATAGACCTCAACCAGAAAATCTAAGCAACAAGGTACTCTGTCCATCGACCAACCACATGAATAGCAACAAAAGTCAAGCTACTTTATCGGCACCCAAGATATCCAAAAAGACACCCGAGAAGCTGATCACCTCTTCCCATAACTCATCAGTGCATGGAACCATGATGCATAGCTTCACGACCGAAAAGAAGAATTCCTTGGGCAGCACCAACCAGAAATGCAACAGAAACCTATAACCCCGTTCAACAGGCAAACCAACGAGAAACTCGAACTCTAAATCTAGTCTGGGCAACCCAAAGACAAATCATATTTTGGAGCTCAGAAATAAAGAGAACAACAAGGAGAACAATAATAACACCATATAGTTGGATATCTCGTTGGATAGTTGCCACCATTAAAACTATCAGAAGCTGTTTCCTTCAGAAAAGTAGACGGCTAGACTCCCAGCTGTGACCCCTGAAAAGGTTCCCCTGCAGTACCAGAAACCCCAGATTAATGATACTATCAACGATATCGAAGTAGCCATCATCGAGATCCAGGAGCCAGAATCCTTATCTCATAATCTATCGTCCCTTACAGACTACTCCCTTAAATCTAAAAAATCAATAGAAAAGGATAAGTCTAAATCAAAACCAAGGACTACTAATCCCCCGAACATCAAAAAGAAAGATAGTAGGACATAGAAACCACCTTTGGTTGATCGAAGTCAGAACACATCTTCTCTGATAGAAAAGATCGAGATCGAGATTAAGGATTGGAGCAATCCCAACCCAGCTCCCGTCAACTGCTTGCAACGTGTGGATTCGAAAGCGGCTAGGACAAGCCTGACACCTGAGATCCCTAAAGAAAAGAGTAATAATCCAGTAGAAAGAAGAGTTGTTATACCTACTTTAGCGATTGATAGGAGCCCAGTGAAAGAAACAAAAAGATCCAATCCTCTCAAATAGGTGATAACGGTACCTCAGTAGAAGTTGTATCCTTAGCCATTAAAATCAGAGAAGCCTGAGAGACAAAAGTTGAATAGTTGTGCTGGCTTGCCGAGAGCAGGGAAAATCCGAAAAAACAGCAGTATTTCTAATCGGAGTACAACGAATCCTACAGAACCTTAGTTTGGCAGAACTGTGACTTCTGAATCCTCACGCGATAATTCAATTCTCCTGCCTGCCAGGAGATTTACATACTCCTTTAATGAGACTAGTTCAGAATTCGGACAGAAAGTTCTTCATAACTCCCCTAATAAATAACGAAGGAGCCCAGTCCCTTCAGAGAAGAAGGCACCGACCACTCGTAGCGTTATGTATGATATAATTCGCGAGGAAGACTAAAGGAGCGGTGACACTACCAGTCGAGTCTAAGAGAAATTCATCTAGATATTTGACTCATTAGACCACAAACAAGCAGGGAAGGTCAGCAAGGAGAACTGCAACGCTGAATTCCTGAATGATGAAGTGAGGTATCTGATAGGTCCGATTCTATCAAAAATCCGTTACCAATAAAAATAATTCACGAGGGCCCAGTTCATACAGGAAGGCAAAAAGATAATATCTGCTCTCGAGACTCATGAAGTGTCCAAACTTATCAAGTGTTCCGCAACGAATAGGTTTGTGCAGTTAGACACCAAGAGATCAGAAAATGGGAATAGTTCTGCTAGGGGTGAGGGACTCTTGAGTGCTACCCTCCAAGCACCCTTAGCCGAACGCAGGTGCGTATCGACTACTCCTATCAGACACGAGTCTTCATCGACTAGCCATGAACTAAGTCTGGAAAAAATCAGACAACGACATAACTTGGAAAGCCACAATAGTACATTCAATCCAGCAGAAATCAGAAGCAGACTTGAGGATAACATTAGGAAAGGGACTGATGATTTGGAGGGTTTTAGAGGGTTGGAAATCTCTTCAAACTTCAGAGCTAACCGTGAACCTTTGAATAATCCAAGCAGTGAAATATTGTCTAAATAGCCATACCTCAGAGAGTCTCTTGGGAAAAACAGACCGAACCTTTCCTTAGGTGGAAACACACTCCCCTCCAAGGATCTTGTCAAGGAATTGAGACACAGCTAGGCTATTCCTCAAGTTAATACGACTCAGTATTACAATCGCTCCGCCGGAAACTCTGTTTACATCCCTCCATTGAAGGATACAATCAAAATCTAGCTGCCGGAATCTGAGCACCTCTATGTGCATCGCAAACAAGGCAATAAACACCGCCTATAAGAAGGCAGTCCTCAGGCCGAAGCAGAGCCTCCTCTTTTGAGCTGCCGAAAATATAGCCTCGATCAATATCCTGACAGTAAAGGAGAACACCAACATTCGTTTGACACTAAGCACTCTACTCTCAATGCAGGAAACTTCGTTAAAGAGACATACTCCCAATATAATTCTCGCAAAAACAGCTCCCAGGTTCCAATTCCCTCAATGCTCACCAGTGCAGCTTTGAGCAAGATATCTTAAGCTTTGGAGCCATCGCGTTCTAAAAACAGCAGAGTGGAGGAACTTGTACAGTAGAAGACCCAATTGGATCGGGAGGAGTGCAATAAGATCGACTTGCTGAACGAGAGACTGAGCAAATACATCGAGGATTACCAACTTGACGAGATGCCGCAGTTCACTCTGGATTTCGCACACCTGAACAAACACCTGAAACTGACCAAGTGACGACCAGCAGTTGTGTAGTGTTGTGTTGGTGTGTAAGTGTGTTTTATTTTTTGCGAATCTACATAGAATCTCATTTCTGTTTATTATTAAAAAAACATAAAAAAACCCAATAATGAATAGTCTAAAAAGTTAACATTGGTATCTTAACCAGGTTGAGAATATATTGACAACCCATATATGGATTTGGATAAAAATATTATTGAAACCGAGAGCCCATCCAAAAACTGTCTACAGAGCCCGTATATCTTCATAATATATTTTGATCCCTTTCTTGCTCCATCAATATATATTTTTAATCAACCAATCTTTTAACAAAACTAATCTCATAACTACGACCCCCCCTCATAATCCCAATAAAAAAATAACTACTCTTCAATATTATTATTATCTATTTGTCCCACCCCACTTTAATTATTAACACCCATACCTCTCGCATGACAGATATGTTTAGGAGGCTCCGTCCTCAAAGCGCAAAACCCATGCCCGCCAAAGACAGCAGACCTAAGTCATCCTCCAACCGGGACAACCTCAACCACAACAACCAGAATAACAACAACTCATATGATCCACGCATCGAAATATACAACTCCAACCTTTCTTACAACCACAAGCCCAAGGAAGACATTACCCCTTCCCGCAGCACTATTAAGAGTTTCATGGCTTCAGCACATATGGCTTCGGCTATAGAGGTTCAAAAATACATTCCGCGAAAAGGCCAGCTACTCAAAAGCAGAGAAGAGCTCTATGAATAAAACTTAGTGCTCAAGAAGAAGATGAACGAGATGGATAATGAGCTGAGACTACAGCGCACCAAGTTGTAGCAAAATCGAGTACGAACCCTCCCTGATAATCACTTCTCCGAACTCTTACGTTTTTACTATGTTAATTTTGGCTTACAGAAAAAAAGCATGAAGTACACCAAGAAGCTGGAGATTGAGTTCGAAAACCCTAACTACTGGACTGCCAGTGGGGCTCAGAATGAGTACATAGTCATGGGAGTCAAGAGACAGTATTAGAAACTCAAGGAATCTTACAATAGGAAGTGCGAATAACTTGATGAGATCAAAAGGAATCTGAAGTATACCGACCTACGACAACTCGACAGTGAACTCGAAGAATACCGACTCTAGACATCGAGACTCAAACGAGAGATAGACCAACTCATCGAACTCTACAGAATGTACAGAATCATATATCATCACATAATCTAAATATATGTATGTGTATCCCCTATAGACCTGAAGAACTGCAGAAAGAGAAAGAACCCATTGCACAACAGTACATAATCAACGAACTGCATAGTTAGCTGGACCGAAGAAACGATGATATGGATTCTTACGAAGCCTAGATCCGGAGACTCAGCCAAACAGTCAAGGAGAAAGAAGTGAAGATAGCCTTCCTGGAAAAGGTTATCATCGAGAAATAGAACTCAGCATTTAACTGGGAACAACAAGGCAAGAAGTACGCAGCAGAAAACTAGAATCTCAAGACAAAGATTAACCAGCTTAAGGAAGAACTCAAATACAGAGACATCTCCAATATCGATAAGATTGCAGACATCAGGGCCTTCGAACACAAGAGATACGAGAAAGAAGCAGCTATATTCCAGCAGGAACTATCCGATCGGAACCAGTATGTCCAGAAACTCGAAAAGGAAGTTGCCTACCTCACTGCTCTCCTGAGCGAGTGGAGACCGCCCGAGTAACCAATCGAGGAACTCCACAACAGCAGCACCAATTTGATCAATAATGATAACCGACAGAGATCCTCTTCGATCAATAAAGACATGATTGATATCTCGTTCAAAAGGGAAAGCTCCCAGTTCAGTAAGAACATTGCTTCAGGAAATAATGGGGACCTCAAGCTTAGTCTCATGGACGCAAGTAGCAACCAACTTGATGAGTCGAAGTTTAAACTCAGGACCAACCAGTCGGGTATCCGAGAAACAACTCAGATGAACGGTGGGTCCTTAGTTTTACAGGAGTTGATCAAACCCAGACACTACACTCTGAAGCGAGATCGAGTCAAAAAGGAAGAGATTGCAGATATTTGTCTGGAACTGAAGTACAGACTACTAGGCCAAGGCATACCGGTCGAAGATGCAAAGATGGCATTTGCTGGGGACGGCTAGATCTCGATATTGCGAGTCCAGGAAATCCTTGCTTAGAGTCCTTTCAATCTCGCTGACGAACAAAAGAGAATCTTTTTATCCAGATACCTGATTGAAGATCCTACTGAGAACATTATCTACTACGACTAAGACCGAACTGCTGATATGGCCATCGTAAGGTCTATCTTCCACCAGATCATCCCTAAGTTCCAGGTATTTTCAGAGTAGCAGCTGGAGGAGTGTGAGCTCAAAGTGAGCGATATGCTACGAAAGTTCAATTACAGTTTATGCCAAGCAATTGGACAGTACAACAAACAGCTTTTGGTTCCTTACAACAAATTCATTGAGATCTTGACGCAGCAGTAATTGCACATGGGAGACCAGTACAATGACTACATGGTGATGCAGATGCTCAAGGAATCGGTAGGAGTGAGTACACTGAACTTCAAGTATTTGGCTGATAAATATGCTCAACCACAAAATTGATAGAATTTTAGGTTAATAGAAAAAATGGTTTTTATTTTCATTGTTTTTAATTTGTTTCTTTGATATTTTTGCTAATGTTTTTCAGTTGTATCCTGTCCAAAGAATGAGGACAATGGAGAATAATGAGACCTGGTTCTGGTCTGCGTTTCGGTGTTGTCCTGCTCTGAATACGAAGAAACTACCGTTCTTCTAGCCTCTTGTCCTCAGCATCATTCTCCTCCGGACTCCTTCTATTTTGTTTATCCCTGTGCTATATCCATATACAACTATTAGTCCAAAGAATCAAGAGAGTCTGAATGCATATTACTTTATATTTTTAAAATATAAAAAAACCCAATCAATCCTCCAATATACATATTTATTTTCATTTTATTTGATATCAATATAAAAAAATCAATAAAACATACTTACTTTCCAACCTACATACGCCCCCCGTCCTTTTTTGACTATTGCTAAACAATGAGCGTTGATTTCTTTGCCGAAGGTCCACCTCCTCAGAAAGCGTCTTTCAGAGTCCAACCTACTCAGCAATAAAAAGAGTAAATATCTCTGATCCCATATCATTCATCCATGCTTTTTCGTACTATATATTGTCCATTACAGTTTTCTGGCCAGCAAACTTCCATTCCTCGATCCTTCCAATTCCAAACAGATCCCTACCTCATTAGCCTAAGAATTCCTGCGACACTCAGGCCTGCCAGCTAATAAACTAAGAGTACTTTGGACTCTAGCCAATCCCAGCAGTACAAAATACATCCAATCCAACATCCCTTGACTCCCCCACTTTAAAAATACTGATTTTCCATAGAATCTGAGTCTTTGACCTACGATGAGATGTATGTAGCTTTTCGCGGTGTCGCCTATCTCCAACAAGGCATCGTGCTCAATAAATAAAACCTTTTTATGAATGTCAAATGTTCTCTACCGCGTTTCCAAGATGATGATGATTAGGATCAACCCCCTGTCGTACAACAGAAATCTCCCCAGATACCAATCCAGTCGCCGCCTATCATGAGACCTCAACCATCTCCCTCAATACTAACATCATCTACTGTTATTACCGCAAGGGAGAGCTTTCAATAATTTTTCCCAACAAATATTAAACCCGTGGCTCCTTAGCCTTCAACTCTTTTTTCTCCTCCCAAACATTCCCTCCCAGGTATCTCATTTCCTGAGTTTGAAAAGTAATGGAGCCAGATTGAAGGCAAGACTAACGATATGGTTAGCGGAAGCATTGTCAAGAAGCTGTATCAGTCAGCCTCGAACAAATCTATTCTTGCCAAAGCCTGGACTCTTTGTAACATCAGCGAAAAAGGATATCTGACAAAAGGAGAGCTATTCGCATTCCTTAGATTGATCGATTTAGCAAAAAGCAACCAACCCTTTCCTAATGAACTTCCTGTAGAACTCCGTCAAGCTATCCAGGCACTCGACGAAAAGAGAAAGCAAGTTCCAACTAAGTAGATAAAGAAACATCATATGAGCGTGAGCCAATCGCACGGTGTCAAAAATAATCTTCATCATCATAGTGTGAACATAGCAGCAATGAATACGGCTTCAATCTTCGCACCACAACAACAATAAACCCTGCAGAAAAAGTTAAAGTAAAACCTAATCTAGGAGAACAGAAACCTAGAACAACTAAAAAGTGTAGCATAAGCAGAGACAAAAAACTCATAAATGGTAAACCTGATATAGAAATTCGTGAATGAAACAGAGAACAATGCTCGAAAGATGTAATAAGAGATCAACAGACTCAAATTGACGCAGAAGGAAACAGTGGATAAACTAAATAGCAACATCATGAAACTCAGAAACGTGATCATAAAGCAAGCAGGAATCATCCAGAAACTATCGGCAGAACTAACATAAAGAAACTAAATCGAGGCTGTCAGGATAAAAGCCTTAGAACAAGTTCCACCACCCTAGACTTTGAAAGAGGTATATGTGCCTCCTATACAACGTATCGCTCAGCCCCAGCCAAAGTCTAAGGTAGAATAGTACCCAACACAAGAAGCATATGCTGTATAGCAACCATCAGAAGGCAGAGAAAGCATAAAAACAGAAACATCAGAACAGAATAACCCTCAACTCGATGCAAACCAGATGTACATCTATCAGAATAAAGCATTGCAGCTTTTAAACGCAATGCGTCCGATATCACCTTAGGAATTCCCTGCGATTGAGAAACGTGTCAGGGAAATGAGTTATCAGGAATTGTCTGAGTTCTTTGCTGAGTTGGTCAAACGTTATCAAACTATCCAGCAACAGCAAGCCTAGCAGATTCCATCCAGTAGATCTACGTTAAATGAAGATCTGCAAGCCTCGAAAATGGAAGAGTCTGCAAAAATCGAAAGTCTTCCTATGTCCAAACAGAGCCTCAGCGAAAACCAACCTGCTTAAGAAGCCCATGACATTGAAGGAAGAGCAGCGTTTTTTTCATCATCAGAGATAAAGGTTACGATGAGCTAACAGTAGAAACTTGAAATGGTATCAAATATCATGGGTGCAATTTAGATTCCAGTACAAGAAGAAAATCAAGGAGAACCTGATATAACGACCCCTGAAAATTTCTTTTTCTGATACCATAGATTTTTATACTTAAAAGGTTCACTAAATCAAATAGTGGAGATTGGATTTTACAGTTGAAAATTGTAATATCGGAGGAGAAATAAACAATCATTATTCGAGGACGGGTTAAACAACTTAGGCAGAAACTACAGCTTCTTCAGTAGTGGTAGCAACAGTTGGCTCGGAGGTTGTAGTAGAGTCTGAAGTGTTTTCATCAGAGGTCTATGCGGCAATAAGCTCTTCAGTGGTGGCGGCATCGTCCGAGGTCTCATCAGCAGCATCGTCAGAGGTCTCCTCAGCAGCATCGTCAGAAGTGGTAGGCTCTTCAGTGGTGGCGGCATCGTCAGAGGTCTCATCAGCAGCATCGTCAGAAGTGGTAGGCTCTTCAGTGGTGGCGGCATCGTCAGAGGTCTCATCAGCAGCATCGTCAGAAGTGGTAGGCTCTTCAGTGGTGGCGGCATCGTCAGAGGTCTCATCAGCAGCATCGTCAGAAGTGGTAGGCTCTTCAGTGGTGGCGGCATCGTCAGAGGTCTCATCAGCAGCATCGTCAGAAGTGGTAGGCTCTTCAGTGGTGGCGGCATCGTCAGAGGTCTCATCAGCAGCATCGTCAGAGGTCTCCTCAGGCAGCATCGTCAGAAGTGGTAGGCTCTTCAGTGGTGGCGGCATCGTCCGAGGTCTCATCAGCAGCATCGTCAGAGGTCGAGGTCTCATCAGCAGCATCGTCCGAGGTCTCATCAGCAGCATCGTCAGAAGTGGTAGGCTCTTCAGTGGTGGCGGCATCGTCAGAGGTCTCATCAGCAGCATCGTCAGAAGTGGTAGGCTCTTCAGTGGTGGCGGCATCGTCAGAGGTCTCATCAGCAGCATCGTCAGAAGTGGTAGGCTCTTCAGTGGTGGCGGCATCGTCAGAGGTCTCATCAGCAGCATCGTCAGAAGTGGTAGGCTCTTCAGTGGTGGCGGCATCGTCAGAGGTCTCATCAGCAGCATCGTCAGAAGTAGTAGGCTCTTCAGTGGTGGCGGCATCGTCAGAGGTCTCCTCAGCAGCATCGTCAGAAGTGGTAGGCTCTTCAGTGGTGGCGGCATCGTCAGAGGTCTCCTCAGCAGCATCGTTATTAGTATCAGAAGCCTCGGTATTAGAGTCATTAGAGTTGTTATCAGTAGGAGTTGGCACCTTTGTACTGGCACCTTCAGTCGTCACATTGGCATTCTCCTTAGGAGTTGGCTGTTCAGAAGTAGTACTTTTCGTTTTATTATCTTGTGCAGGACTATTTTATTTTTCGGCTTTTTTTCCGTTATCAACCACTGACTTTTGGTTGGCTTTGATTGTTTCACCAACAGAGCTCACAGTATTATTAACAGCCTGGATCAATGATTTTATGCTGGCGGCACCCTCAGCCTTAGGAGACAGACTTGCGATCGCCGAGAAAGCAGGGTTGGTGTTGAGGACCTCTTTGCTTATGAAGTTGGGCATCCTAGGGAGGATGATGTTGAACTTCTCAGCTAACTCAAGGAGAGACATCTGATGTTCAGTTTTTCTGAGATGCGTGGAGTGAGCCAGACATACAACAAGAAGAAGGAGTGCGACTGACTTAAAGCTAATATTCATGTGGATTGTGCTTAATGGGGGGGTCTGTTATCTCGAAAAATATTAATATTTTTTATGATCTTAATCTTCAAATGAGTATAAAAATAGATTGATTTTCAAATTTTATGGATATGTTTATCTTCTTTGATTTGCTGATTATAGACCATGGTATATTGATATTTTATATTGCAAATACTCCTTTGTTGTTGGGAGGCATCGTTACGTTACACCTCTGGTATTGTTTTATTCATGGTAGTTCATTGGTATTAGGGTTGGTGGATCATGGATAGATTGGGCTGAAAGAGCCCCACATTGGGGAGCACAACGCAGCTTAATTATATCTGTTTCTTTGAACATATGTCCCCCCGTTTCATACGATATTGTATATATGTATATCAGAATCAGGATCAGCACAGATATACATATTGCATGATTTAGCGATGACCCCACCGAATCAACAAACCCATGGTTATTGATTTTTTAGGAATATATAGTGTATTTTTTAGATGTTTATTTATTATCTTTGAAGAGAGTCGAAGAAAAGGAAATAACATTTTAGATTAGATATTAGATAGTCACATAATAATTTAAAAAGTATATATGTACCAGCGAAAGATGTTTTGCTGAGGTGTATATATTGGCAGACTGGAAAGCATCGTCACGTCATTAATGATCAGACGCATTGGTTTCTATTGTTTCGGCATCAGCACTTTCCTGTCCAATGGGCAGACATGCTTATGTTTCTCAAGTATTCATGACCAATAATAAAACCCATATCCATCCATCATCATCCATTCGGATATTAGATCAAATATACACAAAATATAAAAAGAAAGAATAAAACAATAATGATTCGCATAACAAGTAAAGACATAGATATTTTTGGATGAACACACATAAGGACACCCCCCATAGTTTACCAATTTATGTGTCTAATAAAATACTTTATTTTTATTATCGTGAAGCACAGGAATATGTCGGGCCAAACTTAATCAAGGGTCCCTCACTATATAGAATAAGTACGAGCAGTCCCAATATCCTTTCCATGACTACTGCCTGTCTATACTAATAACATATAAGGCATCGAACAAAAATAGAATGCTGCAACACAGAAAAGGAAGAAAAGTTAACCAAACTCCGTTCCTCTTCCACTCCCTCCAATAACTACAGAATTCCCCCGTCTAACTCAAGAAGAGCAAGTTTGACAAAAATGTGTTCTACATGACCATCCCTCATCGCAATAAGTTACAGAGAAACATCAGTACCATGCTGCGTGGACCTACGCAGACAACGAGTGTGGAGGATACCAGCCAGCATCAAAGTGTTATGCGCAACCCCGATCCTCAGAGTAAACAGAATGTTCGGCCTATTTAAGTTAATCATACCTCTTCTGATGATATCCGTGAATCTGTAATGACGCCACCTACCTTCCAAGTCGTGTCTGTCAAACCCGACATCGAGTAATCATCAGAACTGTTCCTCAACAGGCAAAAGGGAGGTTCCGTAACGAGTATTCGGACTTTGGGCTAAAAACTATCCAGATAGACCTAACAGTCTGATTCTTCTGAAAAGTTCTCTACGACCGATCCATTTCATTTCAGCATCGATAAATACTTCCGAAATCTTAAAAAATGTATCAGCAGCGAGATGATCGCGAGGAGACAGGTTCCCAAGAGCGGTATTTGCAGGAAGCCGACTCTCCAGAGCCCGAAGAAACCCAACGAAGCATACTATCACTGGAGACTATGCAAGGTAAAACTAAGAGAAAAGGAACACTCTGCTTCTAGAAAAGAAGTTTGTCGAAAGCAGAATGCCAGTACTCCCCCTCCGCTAAAGGAGAACACCCATCGACTCCTTTTGAAAATGGTCCGCGAGGATCGAGAATTCATCCATCCTCTAATCGACCCCATAATGCATCCTGACGAGAGTCCCCTTTACGACTCAGAAACCCCAGGCAATCTCGATCGAGCGTGCAACTTCATCGAAGGATAATGCTTCCAAATAACCAAAATCAATACCTGTTTCATGCGTGCAATAGTTCTGGACACGATGTATCTGGGTGGCCGATTGTTTATCATGAAAAACAATCGAATCACTGACCACAGTCTGACGCTGCAGAACCTGGATGTCATCCTATAGAACAACTTCCCAAGTCAACAACCCATCTATACCCGAATCTCGAAACATGGAATCATGCTGATTGAGGAGATCTCTCTCAGGTTTCCCTATGTCTTCATCCTGCGAGAATAGATTTCACTGGCTCTGAGACATTTCTTACTTGATGTCAACCAGATAATCCAGGAATTTCTCAGTCTGTAATTCTCTAACGCCAACATACAGAGAAGTTCCTTCGAGACGAATGATAGCTTGGCAAATGGAAACAGAAGGAAATGCTTGTAGATGGACTACAAAGTGTGGGTGCGGGACAGCAACGGATAGGTATTCCATGTAAGCGTGGGCGAGCTGCTATCGAATGAGCAGTTGAAACAGAAAGGGTAGCAGTTCTCATAAAGAATCCGCGAATACTACTTGATGCAAAAGAAATCGGTGCAGATGTACGGTTCTAACAAGAACTTCATTCTTCGGAGATGAGCCGTTACTACCACTCTGATGACGAATATCTATATACGTTTTGGTGGATTTAATTAATTGATCAATAGATACAAACTGTGGAAGGTGGGAATGATAAACATGCAGACGGCCAGACACTGACAGTTTTTAATAATGCCCTTCATAACCCAGCAGCTGGAAAATACTCGTATGATTAGTTGATGTAGTCTGATATCCTCGATATATATATCACCTAACACCCTATCCGACACCCAATAAAAAAGGAATAAAAAAAAAAGACACTCAAAAGAGAAAACTATATTAAACTTATTATCCAATAAAGAAAACTAAAACTAACCCAGCCATAGAAAAGAAAACAATATAATGCTGCGCCAGAACAAGTATATTGATCTCTCGTGCCAAGAGCCTGCCTATCCAGAAGTCAGCCAGATCTCCATCGAGTCTCACGTCAACTACGATACCTCCAATACCAATAAACATCTCATCGATGAACATCCCTCCACTGGTGTCGACTCATTAGCTCCCTCTGACAAGGCCAGCCATAATAGTGCGAGTAATAAGAAGAAGGCTTTCAACTCTCTTGGGGAGCTCAAGGCTGACAAACTAGCTGCGAACTCACAGAACCCCTTGAAGTCCCCTCCTTCGACCAAGTAAACGGTAACCAGTAAATAAAAGGCACGGAAAAAAGGAGTCAGTCCTAAACAGGGTAACACTGCGCAGACCCGCAACCTGCCTGCAATCGACCTCGACGATTATAGTAAACTCCGTGAAAAAGTGTAGTAGCTTGAACAAATTACCATCAATGTGGAAAGTCAGTACGTAGAGACAGTGAGTCGGCTGGAGACATAAGTGTTCTGTCGGCAGGAACGCAACACCAATATGAGGTCCGAAATAGAAGCAGTCCGCAAAGATCTAGCCGAGAGCAAACGAGACATGACTGTCCTGATAGCTATGATTAAATAAATGACCCACGCCACTCCTACAAAACAATATAGTCATCCATCAAACAACCAAGTCACGACTCCCTATCAATCAGCTACTGGGAACCGACAGGGTGCTGAGTAGGCCTACCTGATCAACACCAAGAATATAGATAGACGAAGCCCGTGTAACTCTGACAAGTAAATCGGGAAGCAGCAGGGAAGCAGTAAAAAAACTGGAAGTAACGAGAAAAACAAGAAGGGAAGCGTAGTGAGTATCGGCAACGTGAACTCTTCACAGATGAACCTGCGTAAGAGCAGCAACTCGATAAAGGAGAAGTCGCCATCGACTAAAATTAATGCAAACATCAACCAGCGATACTGAGTTGAGTAGAAGATGACACATGTGATCTATATATACTTATTTGATTCGATGTAAAGAGAAAGAGAGAGAGAAAAGGATAGGACATAACTCTTTAGCTTCTTCTTCACATTTCCTAATCTTCGACTTGCTATATTAATATATGGTAAAAGATTATGTGTGTAATTCATTATTTCATGAATCTGTGTTTTCTTTGTCTAGAATCTGCATATTTAATTTCAATAAACAATTTAAAACCTGTTCGCCTTTACTCATAATAATTTATTATTATCAATATATATACATATATATCACCCTTTGAGCCATGGAAGCAGCAGTTCCACAAAACAACCTAGTCACCAAACTCCTCAAACAATCCACGGACAAAAATGGGCACTCCCTTTTCGATCATCTGAGTCTCCTCATCGCACAGCTTCCTCTCAACTCCAAATAAATTAACAACTTTGAACACTTCGAGGCACTCTCAGATTTCATCAAGAAAAATAGATTCCACTTCAAAGAACCCCTCACCCATCATCAGGTAATCAGCTTCCCCATTATGCAACAACTACCCCCATTCATACAATGAGTATAGATTGCGGAACTCATCAAGAAGGATTTGTCAGTCAAAAACCCATGGGTCCTCAACTCCGTAGAACTTAAATAAGAAAATTCCAAAATCCGAAGCATGCCTAATCTCCTCATTAACAACTTCATCACTGAATCTTCGCTGCTGGAAGCCGCGGGCATTGGTTTTGATAAGGCAGCGACCCACCAAATCTACCAGTCTATACGCAAACTCGCCAACCAAAATGCTTGTTCTAACCTGAGGTTTTGGGGAAAGATTCTCTGCCAGAACAACGACTATTTTGTAGCACAGGGTATAAGTACCAAAAAGAACAACACGCAGATTGTACCCGGTATGGAGAAAGTGGGAGAAGGCGTCAACTCGTTTACTTTTTGGGTGACCCATAACTACCTCGAAGAGTGGCATGAACTACCCTTGATCACACCTCAGCAATTCCAAGTCTCAAAACTCATCAAGTATATCTTTACAGGCGACTTGAATGCTGAAGTCAAAGCCTATCCGAAATTCGCAGGTCAGTAAAAGCATCTGCTGAAGGCACAACTTGTCAGAATCACCCATACTTGTCAAGTTGTACCTAAGGGACTGTATTCGCCTACTGAAGAAAACCCTGACGTTATAGATTTTACTGAGGAGTTCAAATACCCAGACTTCGCATAACTCGCCAACTTGGAAAACTGGGCACACCTGAACCCTTATATTCTTCAACAGGGCAGATGTTCCTACTACATAGACCCAAGTCTCCCTGAGGAAGTAAAAGAACAGCAAACGGCAGAAATGAGCGAGAAAGACCCAAAACAGGATCGACTCAAAGGAATCAATGAGGATAAAGGCCAAGCATAAGGAGAGCCTAACTGGCTGGTCAGAGTGCAAGGAGACACACAGGTTTTCAACAACGTAGGAAAAGAGTAAGGTACTACCTCCTGCTATGCGATCACGAGTTTGAAGAACCATAGCTGGCCTGGATGGACTACCGTTGCAAATGTAATACCCATCTTCTTAAAAATAAAAATTGCTTTTCTGTGTAGAATAAAACATACACTTCGATCTATATTGGCTATGGACTCAAGGCCCAGCAACCCCCTTTCACACCTTTCGGCCCTAACGATTTGCTCGAAGAAGGCGAAGACGTTGAGGAGTACCCCGAACCCAACCCCAAGGATCCGCCCGATGAAATCGAACCCGACAGCGACGACGATAAAAAGAAAGAAGAAGAAGCATGACGATAACACAATACATTATACCAGCAGGATTACACAAGCATACACCATTTTTCTCAATTGATCTAATTCTCACTATAATGATTTAAAAAGTCGCCTTGGGGGAGTAGTAAGTAGCTGGCTATCTATACATAATGACCGACTGATCAAGTACATCACATAGTTTCATCTGCTTTCTTTTTATTCAGGCTGTGTAGCATCTTGATGATGGTTTGGATTGCTCCTTGAGGGTCTAAACCTTTAGGACAGGTTACTGTGCACATCCCGATATTCACGCAGTCCTATGCTCTGTCGCCTTGATTTAAAAACTCCAGTCGTTCCTAAGTATACTCGTCTCTGGAGTCCACAATCCACCGATAAGCCTGTAACAGTACAGCAGGGCCCAGGTAGCCCTCAGGGTTCCACCAGTATGAAGGACAAGAAGTCGAACAGCAAGCACACAGGATACAATCATATAGCCCATCGAGTTTTTTGCGTTCTTCCTGGGTTTGGATGTATTCTTGGTTGCCAACTTTGGGCGTTTTGCGTTTGAGATAGGGCTATATGGAACGATACTGGGTGTAGAAGTTGGTCAAGTCGACCACCAGGTCTTTGAGCACGAACATGTGCCCAAGGGGTGTGATATACGAAGCTCGTGAAAGGTCAGTATCTGCCGCCTTGAGACAAGCCAAAGTATGTATGCCATCACAGTTCATCGAGCAAGACCCGCAAATGCCCTCCCGACAGGATCGCCTAAAGGAAAGTGTGGGATCAAGGTTGTCCTTTATATAAAACAGGACATCCAAATACATGGGCGGTATCTTTTTGAGGTCAACATAGTAGCTGACGTACTTGGGTTTGTCTTCTAAGTCCTCGGGATTATACTTGTAGACAAGGAACCTCTTCATTTTGGATTTTTGTTCTTGAGTAAGCGTCGGATCGTTTTCTACTATGTAGTTTGGGGTTGCGAAACCACGGACAGTGGAGGCAACGCTTTCGACGAATACCTTGGTCATTGGCTTGCCCAAAAACTATTATTCGGCTTTAGTGGAAACAGAACTAGCGGAGAGTCGCAGGAAAGAAGGGACGTATTTGCGGGCTATACTAGAGATGATCATTTTTTGTTAAGCAGAAAGATCGGACGATAATTATTTAGGACTAGCGATTATTAATAATGTATGACCTATTTTTTTCGGGATCAGGTCTGTCTGTAAGGAAATAGGGGCGGATTATTAAGGGAAAGACACTCAATCTGTCCTTTGATAGAACAAAAGGAATGTCAGAAATAGGGCATTGCTAATTCTTGGTATCATGGTTGGGTTTTTGTCGGATGAGGGATCATCTGAAGTATGTCTTTTAAGAGGGCGGCATTTGAGAATCCTATGCAATAAAATAGATCTGCATATTTTGAATCAGGTTCATATCATAGATACCCCAAATCTTCTTTAAACCACGCCCCCTTCACATGCTACAACTTTATAATATTATTAGGTCCCATGAAGATTCACTATAGAAACCCATCAAAGCCAATATCTTATTTTTTAATCCACACTTTCCAAGGGGAACAATAATCTAAACAACTTTAAAATATTAATAGTAATCGTAATAATCAACTACAATCACAATATAAATATCAAGATTTTCTCTCTCTCTCTCTCTTGACATTCTCTCATGAACACTTCTGGCAATCTCGAATCCATACTTCAGTAAATACTCAAGGGCTGCCTCGATTCAGTCAAGAAGATCATCAATTCTGAACACGCACTCAAAGAACTCCAGGCTCTACTCGTTGACTATGCATCAGCTGAAGAACTCGCCAACATGATCAGTCACGTGGTCGGATTCACCAACAAGACCCTCGAACACTATATAGTCACAACCAATCTCCAGCACAAGACTGCCTATGAGGCCATCGAGAAGCAGCTCCAAACACAGGAGTCATCCTACAGACAATTAGTCAAAGTAAAACGAATCAGTTGACAGAACAACACTTTTGGATTTTTCTCATTGTGAGTACACAGGGTAATCTTTCAGATAAGCAATATTGGCAGGAACTGGAAGAGATGAACCAGGTGCAGATGGGCAAAGTGCAGAAACTGGACCGACAGTTGAGCGAGTCCAAAGCCAGTATGGAGCAGATCGTGTACGAGAAGACCCAGATCATCAACAGACTGCAGCACGATCTGAACGAAAAGGAACTATTGGTCAATGTAACTATCTGCAAATCCTTAGATCCATTTTTATTGGCTGATTTATTCACAATCTTAGACCCTTATTTTATGGCGAGTACTGTTTTTTAGTGAGAAAGGTAGAAACTCCAGGCCAGGTTAGGACTAGTCCAGAATCACTCGATGGAGCTGAAACCTCCCCTCGCCAACCACACCAGTGAGGTCAAGACCCACCGGCGCAGGAAGAGCGACGAACCCGTTAAGAGCTACCCGAAAAGATTGCAGTACTACTCGAAACAAGGGAACAAATGAGTGCCGAATAGGCATCTCGCTGTAGACTGAAATTGAAAAGAAAGCAAATGATAATTTTTCCATGTCTATCGTACAAAAGACTAATCAAACCTAAACCAAAAAGAAAAACCCGAGTCAGTAATTAGTTCACAATAGCAATGCCTTTAGACCAAAATAATGTGAAAAAGTGTATTTTTTTTCCCTTAAAGAAAAATGTTTGTTAGTTATTTTTTGTATAATTTATTTTTGTAACCATGTTAGCCGTCAATCATAAAACAAAGTAGTAGTTACTAACAGCTCCCTAAACAATAGCTCATATACATTACACATATAAACAGAAACGACTATAATCAATATATAATACCATTCAAATAGCCAATTATAATACATATACTTATAACAAAATAATACTAGCTCATAACAAACCCTCCTCTCTAACGATGATGCAATCCAAACTCAATATTATACTCTTCGATGATGATGAACCCTCACGTAGTCGAGCTTCCCTCTCCCACTTCAACTCTAATCATGCCTATCACGATGCTGCCTCCGAACTCGCTGAACTCAACAAAAGAATCGTGCAGCTCGAAATACAGGAACGCGTACTTAATGAAAAAGTTCACACTCTGGTTTCCAGAAAGAGGGACCTATAATCACAAATGGGAGACTACACTCAACGCATTTCTTCTCCTGACCAGCAATCCAATGCCGAAGAAATTCTCATGCTCACAGACCATAAGCTACAGATACTCATCAAGGAATCCAATAGTGTGATTGAGGAGCTCAAGGAACAAGTATAGTCCATCCTAGCTAAAGAACTGTCAAACCGTACTTTTAAGGAGTCAGACACGAAAGAAGTCGCAGCCAAGCTGGAACGCCTGTACGAAGATAAAGTCGCTGCATTGAATCGCCATTACCACGATCAGATCACGTTACTCAATAATAAAAACCAAGCCATCCAGACAGCTTTCGAGCAGAGAATCCAGATACTGTAGTCTAAGTGCTACAACAGAATCAATAACCTCTAACGTGAAGAACAACGCTACAAAGAGATGATCCACCATTTGAACAGAGAACTAGCGATGTACCGGCAAGACACTTCATCACAGCTGTTGACCACAGTGCCTACGCAGAAATAAATCAGACCGACGCTGATGGGGACTGTCCATCTCATCAACAACAGTCAGAACCAGCCAAGAGCAGTCCATAACAGCAAGAAGAAGGAGAACAATATTCCCGATCGAGAAAAAGAGAACCGTTGCTCCAGGATCAGAAAGCCCATATTCGACAATAACAACAAACGTGATAAGTCTCGGTCGATCAGCCCAATCAGGACTGTGTACTCGGATCTCGGGAGTATGAAGATGCAGTTTGAACAATTCTAGGACCTGAAGGACAATCCAGGCCAGCTCCAGGACGCGAGTAGCGATGAAGACGTGTTCTTCTACCCTGAACCAATGGCCCAGCAGCACAACCACCTGATGGTGAACAACCCGATGAACATGAACAGTCTAGGCAACAATAACATCTTGGGGATGGACATACAGTCAAAGGTCTTCAGCCCATTTGATATCAACTGAGTTATCTAATTATTTTATTGTATTTTTTAATATTATCCTGAAATAAACATAAAATAGCTTTTTTCATGGGTTCATGGACTCGATGGGATCTATGGGATCTATGGGATATCTGGGGAATGATGTTTGTGCCTAGTTCTCGATCCCGATCTCAGCATTATCATTGTTATCGTTGTGGCAGATGTTGTCATCGTGTTGATTAAGGAATATCACTGTCGCAGCCTCGTGGTTTACATTTTACGGTGCTAACCCTTCTTATCTTGTTATAACTCTGTCCTCCACTTCCTCCTCCACTTACATTCCATTCTCTTCCCTATTTTCTGATTGCCTCTCCTACATAGAGGACTTGTCCTAACTTGGTTGTCCACTCCTATTCCTATTCTCAAATTATTCCTATTTATGTTCCTATACTTCTTATTGGCTGATTTGCTGGCTCTGCTGTTCGTTAACCTGTTGACCTTTTGCCTAAATCTGGTTCGAAATCGAAATCCCTTCCTCAAACCTTACATGTCTTTAGTAAAACTCCAAAAGTTTCCAGGGGAAGGTCTGGGTCATCTGATCCTCAGGGAGTTAGAATACCCTACCTAGTGCTTTGAAGCGGTAGTATCTGTTATCTTTCAAGTCAACAAGCAGTTCCATGACTTCAGTGATCATGTCTTCGCGAAGATCAAGAGCGACATTCCTGACTTTTCCGGTAGAGGACTTATTTTTCTTGGTAGGTACTTCGAACTCTTCGTCAGAAGTGATCTCGATAGGTTTAACTGCACTGCGCATAGTTAGAAATAATGATGTAGGTGTGTTAGAGTCGTGGGATTGTCAATATTTCGAATGATCTCTTGTTATATTTTCTATTATTTTATAAAACCCACTGTAGGGGGTAATGACCTAGTTCAAAATTATTAGAGGGATATTTTGATTTGGATTCTATTTTTTAATGGATCTTGACTAAACTATATCAACAATAATAATACGAACATTATTTAAAGTATTAGACCTTGACTTAAAAAAGGAAGGAGTGTAAATTTTGATCAGACATCTAAGGATGTTGGTTCCCACACGGATGATTAGGGGGGGTCACTGCGAATGTGAATCTACTTTCTCATCATATTTATTATTTTCCACTCCTCCTGAAAGCACACACCCTACTATACTTCGGGGGGATAATATGTGTGCTCTTATTTATTATATTTATCAATCCAAACTTAGATATATATATATATATACCTATATATCCACAGTCTATACTAATACATGTCACCTTCGACAAGCCCTTAATAGCAATATCAGGGTCAATCCTATTGTTATGGGTTTTCAAAATCCTCTACAAACACTATTAACAATATCCCCCCCCAAGAATTAAAGGAAACATAACAAAAAAATAAATAGGAAATAAAAAAAAGAATCAAATCATGTCTGATAAGAAATAATACAACTTCAACCCACAATCCTGTATGCCCAAGACTGAGAGACTCAACTCTATGATCCGTCAGGGCATTATGACTAAGCAGGAGATACCGATTGGAGTTGCGGAGTATGATGAGTTCAAAAATGATCCCAGGTGCAGGCATGCCCACTAGCAATACCATGAGTGTCTTCTACAGACTAGTTTCGACCTCGAGGCTTGTCTGGGTCTGCAGAAAGGGATATCGCGATGCGAAAAAGACAAAGGAATCTACGAGTAAAGAAGACAGAGAGCAATCAAAATACTGGAGTTATCAGGAGTGAAATGACCAGTAGTAATGACTGCGCAGACCTGCAAACTAAAAGCCCCCCCAACAACTAACCAAAACCTAACCAAGGTGCATCTCATTATTACTTCTTTCCCGCAATAATAACCAATCCTTAATGGCTACCCTTCAACTTCTTCTCAATGTTACTCGCGTAACTATAAAAACAACATGAATTATTCTATTATTCCTTAAATCAAAAATCAGTGTTTATCGCAATGATCCATGTGTGCGATCCACGCCGAATCGTTTGGAGCGACATTCTTCTGACAGAGCTGGCAGCGTTAGTACCCTGCTGTTGCACTCCTGCACACCTGTCTTGCCTCGTGCTCGTAGATTTAGTTGTAGTCGTATGCTAGTTTGCATCGCTTGCACTGTTGGTACTTGGCCCTCTCGCATTCCTTAAGCAAGTGCATCGTTAGTTACCGGATGTAGATTCTAGCGCCGCACTCCTCGCAACTCACCAACACTTTGCACTAGTTTACTACGTGTTCTCTGAAGGCTTAGTCGATGTCCTGGTGATGGGGCTGCAAGATTAAGGGTTCGTTGCAGTAGTCGCAGAGTTCTTCTTTGTAGGAGATTGTTTCTTGCATGGACTATTGGGTCTGTTGCCGTTACTGCTCCTGTACGTTCTATATGTATTATTACGAGTCTTAGACTGTCAACACCGGCGTCTCTTTTTCCCTTGGCTCTTCATCTGCCATTTCCGAATACTCATAGAACTCTGAATTCTAAATCTTGCGTTCCGACACTCCTCTGAACTGTATTTCCTCCTCCTTCGAATTTCGTGACTGGTGCAGATTGCCCTTACTTTTCTTGCTCTGGTTCTGCTGAATCGATGAGTTATTGTAGGATATATACTGTTGGGAACCACGGTCAGAATACCCTCCTCTCTGCGAAGGTCTCGCAATTTCCTGGTTCTGGGACTTATCCATATGCAGACTCTGATTAAGTTGCAACATGAAACTCTGCAGGATATTGGAACGCACGTTCTTGACACTTTGTTTTATCCTTTCTTCGCCCATTACGGGCACTAATCCTGTAGTTATCAACTCTCCAGCTGCAGTGCGCACATCACGATTTGAATCTTCAAGACAGACGACAGCCCAATCCAATAAATCCTCATATGTCTACTCAGGAAATTCATAGCGAGTAACCATTTGGTTGGCGACAGTCAGTTTGGTCTGTAGGGATTTTGGATTGTGTTTCGCGTTTTTAAACTGTTTCTTGTTGATAAGCGTCCCTATTGCCAGCGAAACCTGAACCAGGGGTATTTCCACTATATCCGTATAGGTCTAAGCAGCCAGTTCCTTAATTTTTGGGTTACTCTCCACAAATAGATTAATGAGGCCAGCCAATATATCAGTGATGTAGAGAGGAGAATGTGCGGGCGCAGGCATTTGGATCCCTGATTTGATTATCTTGTTAATGAGCAAGAGCGTGTGGATGATGATATTGGGGTGCTTGTCGGTGATAGTCAATGCACACAGTTACAAACAAGCGATGGCCTTTTCCTTGGAGTCTACATCGGTCTCGCTGAGCTCAGAAAATGCTTGTTCTTTGACTTTCCAGTTCTTCATGAGCGCGGCTCTCCATATTTCTTCTTTGATGTAAGGGAAGTACTGTTCGATCCTGCTAATCAGTTTAGAGTCCAAGCTCTCTAGTCGTACCAATTCTAGTTTTTCTTCAGTGGGAGGAAACTCGTCAGGACCAGCTGGAGGAGGATTCTGATTTTTCTTGTGAAGTACGGCTGGCACGATCTGGTTTTCGTAGGTTGGGGGTGGAATGTACATATTGGACTTCTCCGCAGTGCCAATGCTGCTGTAGTCCATGTATCTTACAGGTATCGCAGTCATATTCTTCATCTAGAATTGCGAAGGGGATCGTAGTTCTGTTGCATACTATGATTGGGCTGCCATGCTGGCACTATTAGTATTGATACTGCTGTGCATAACCTTCGCGATTTCGAACTCTAGGTTGTTTTTGATGTTGGCAATGGTGTTCTTTATTTGGGCACACTTGTCGTAGTCTTAGTCTTCCAAGGCTGCCCGTTTCGAGTCATCCAACTCGTCTAGCTTCCTTTCGTAGTCCATGAATTTGTTGATCTCTGTTTTCAGTTGAGCTGCAGAGGTGTAGTCCTAGTTCTCTACTGCCTCTGCCTTTTTCTTTTCAAGATAGTTGTAAACTTTTCTTAGTTATTCCCTCCTTTAGCCGATAGTGGGGTTGCCCTCAGTTCCTTGTCGAGCATGTTCTTGTTGTGCTTCTCTCGTTGCTGCTGACTCTCGTCCATTATTATCGTTATTGACTTTGACAAAAGCTGTTTTTTATTCTTCAGTTTCTTAATCTTCAGAGGATACGACTTATAGACAGTCATAAGCTGTAAGCATTTCGGGTGGCATGAGTTCGCCTTACACCTGGATCTCAGCCACGGCTACCTGGTTGAAAATGTTGTACTCGTTCTGGTAGTTTTTGTGGAAGACTAGCTTGATAAACGAACAAGGGAACTCGAAGTATACCGTCTTGACTTCTTTTTCCTCAAAGTTAGTCTGCTCATTGGAACTGGGTCTGATGAAGCCGAGGCGTCGGTATTTCTCATTGGCGACTGCCCTGATGAAGATCTCCACGAGGGCAGGTATCTTATATTGGTGGAATGTGATTTTGAGACTTTTGGTGAGCATGGGGAGGAGGAACTGTAGTGTCATTTCCTGAGGGTAGGTGGCTGAGCGTTCGGATTACCAGGCAGAGTGACCGAGGGGGAGCCCCATGCACATGCCTGAGATGGACTCGGAGGAAACCGAATACACCCTATACTTTAAATATTTGTTTGAAGTGTTCATAAAATAGACTGTAATATTATTCAATTCTAGTGTTTACTAACTTTTGAGAAGCAGGGGAAAAGGATATCGGGGATATTGAGCTAATAATTTTGGACAGGCTAATTGGGAATGGGGGCATTAGGGTTAGTATTGTAGTTGGATATTTAAAAGAGGGATATTTTTATAAACTGGATGGGATACCGAATACACTTGTTTTATAAGCAGGTCCTCGCAGACCTCGAGGCCAAACTCAAGGATACTCCTGAGACCAGCGAGATTATGAAGAAGACCAGGCACAAGCTAACCTAGCTCTCCAATCTTCAAGCCCCCAGAAATCCAACCAGTCTCTAAAACGCCAACAATTCCCATATAACTGATACCAAAAAGCAGCCCAACCTACAATTTGACAGCGAGGGCACAACAACAAAAAAGACTATTCCTCAATGCAAGATGGAGTCATAGGTTAACCCTGCAATCACCTACGAGGACTCAGAGCCTTCAAGTTAGTCAGAAGAAGCTGTCAAGCATATAATCAACATGAACTACCCGCCTCCTAAATAAACTACAATCAAACTAGACCCAGACCACTAGTAGTTTCCGAAACAACTCGCAAACCCCACACAAGGAAATATCCCCAGCAAGACCCCTCACATGCAAACCCTCAACGAAACATAATAAGCAAACTAATAAAAACTCAAATACGAAAAACTTGAATACCATCATCCTCGTCCCGAGTATTTAGCAGAGGAAGAAGAAGATTAAGGAGTGGTTTTTCAGGATAAGAGCATGATTGACAAATTGAAGAGCGAGGAAATACAGAAGGAGAAATAACGCAAGTTTGAGGAACAGCTCAATAGGCAACGCATACTGCAGGGAGAAGTGCCCTATTTGGAATAGCTACAGAAAGGGCCGAAGGAAGAGTCCCAGGAGTTAGAGTTAGACCTGCCCGATGACTCCGGAGTCGAAGAAGACATATACGGCAAGATCGAGGACCAGATCGGGATGAAAGTGTACGGAGTGATCCGGAAGTACTACCGAGGTGCCTCGAAAATGGTGCACCTGAATCTAGACGACACTCTGCTGCGGAGATCCAACAACCAGGAGATGTTCTTCAAATGCCTGAAAGCCAAATTCTAGAATTCTCTATCTACTAACCCGAATAAACTGATATGATCGTTGTTGATGACGATGAGGATGCTTCATCAATCTGTATAGTGTGTGATGGAGGGGGTAAAATAGTGTTTGGTTAGGTTGTAGAGGATGGATAATATTTAATTATGTTCTGGCTGTCTAGACGAATTAGCAAAAAATATATAACATGTGTTATATGGTATGGTGTCTAAAATGCATGCATACAATAAATATATATCTCGTCAACCTTTATAATATCACTTTTTATATCTATTTCTTTAAAAAAACAACCCCCCCCCTAATTTTAGTGCGAATACAATAGGCAAGATTATAACATAAAAATATTAGAATCAAAGCAAAATTAACTCAAATAACTCAAATGAAATAGAATTGGCGCCCCAAGGTCTGCATCTCAGGATTCATGGAAGACCCCAACAAATAACAATACATTGACATCATCACCAGACTCGGTGGCATCTATGAGGATCAGCTACAATAGTATCATGATGTCCTCGTTATCCGCTCGGTCTACTCAGACAAGTATAAGGTATATCCTACTTCTCCCGCAATATCTATTATCCCGCATTCGAATAATCTTAGTACACCAATATGATGGAAAAAGGAACCATACCCGTCACTCTCGAGTGGCTTCAGGTCTCCGAAAGCAATGGCAAGTTCCGGAATCCTGCAGACTTCAGAGTCAAACACTATTTCTTGAATGTCACTCTCGGACTCTATGGTTTTACCGCCCAATAAAAAGATGCCATTGAAGAGCTTGTGGAGTCTCAACACGGAAACATCATTAAGATCGATAGACTTGAAAGCTACTGCAACAACGAAAACAGCCGTTCCTTCAACGACTAACTGCCTACAGTCGATATCGTGCTTGTCAACAGCAGGGAGGTCAAGCGAATCGGCGAGATATCTGATATGTTGACCGTGCCTTTAGTCGAAGTCGATTGGCTGAAAAGATGTGTGTAGACTAGCTCTTTCATCGACCCAAGATATTACGCAATCAACCAATAATAGCGATACCGCCTCGAGGTGCTCCAATTAGTAATACACCCTATAACTAAAAAATTGAGAGAAAGACTCCTGAATATCGACGATGAGGAATCAACTCCCATTTTCGGAAAGGTAGTAGCTTATGTGCATGGGATGGAGGAGTCTTTCGCCCAAACCTTACGGCATTCCATCTGTGTCTTCGGGGGTTTCTTTGTGCCAGACTTCGGATCAGCGATAACTCACCTCGTCGCAGACAAGATCGACGATAAGTAATTTGCGAAGTTCACAAAGTACGGAGATAAGGTGCACATCGTTCGTTCTGTGTGGGTGATAGACTCGATTTTCATGAACAAAATGGTTGCAGAAGAAGACTATAAGCCCTTGCGTTGTCGACCAGAAATCTCGGTCAAAAACCCTACACAATTTGTCAGCCTCAAGAATTTCACTTCATTTGGATCTGGTAACAATATTGAGAACAGCGTTGGCTTTAATACATTCAGCTTCAACAATCTTCTCGACAATCAAGTCAGCTCCATGGGTGCTGGAGGCTTCGAGCTTCGTAGGAGCATCTCCATCAGCATGGATAGAAAGACCTCTAAATAGCGCAAATCAACAGTGACAGTAATTAGTCGGATTTTTAACAATAGAAGATTCCATATCCTTGCAGCCCATAAACAACATAGCATCATGAAGGAAATGAGCTCGATGATCAGGTCCTATGGTGGAGAAATCGTGTCAGAACCTAATCCAAATCACAAAAAAATTTATCTGGTCATGAATGACAGCAGCAACAACGCAGAGCAACTCAAACCCTACAATAGTTGCCAGCACGTGCTCAAACAGGTCAGCTATCGATGGGTTAACGAGTGTATTGCTAAGCTCGAGTTTATCGACCCCAATGACTAGAGCTACTACATCTTCAGACCTTTCTACTTCACACCACCATTCGCTGGTTTCGTTAACTTCAAGTTCACGATTCTGGGTTTCGATGAGGTGAAGCGTCAGCGGATCCGGGAACTCTTGGAGGTGGTTGCTACTGCTGCAGTAGTGAAGTGCAACCAGCAAGTGACCCACGCGATATCATAGCAGAGCACATACAGGAACTTCAAAGGATACGAGTAACTGAAGAAGGGGAACAACCAGGTGAAGTTCGTTTCGCAGTTATGGCTGTAATAAAGTCTAAAGGTAAAGAAAGTCCAACCAATCTAGCAGTATCTTTGGGAGTGAACACTTTCCCGAATATATATATTGATGGTTGAATTGTGTAGTTCATATTTTTGGTATTCACTTTAGCTTTTTTTGATTGATTACTTTATGAGAGTCAAAAGAGAGATATTTGTCAGAAATAGAATATCAATGGAAATTGGGTTGTGGTGGTTCAGTCAGAGTTCATCCAGAGTCTTCAGTTTGATTCCTGTCTGCCTCAGCCCTTCCTCCAAAATATCGTCTGCCTTTTTCAGAGTAGTCAGAATGTCTTCCAGCCTCAGCACACTGTCTGTTACCTTTTTAATCTACTTCTAGAAACCCTATACTTCAATCGTGTGCTCCTCTGACTGTGCCCTCTAGTTGAGTTACTTCACAAACTTATTAAGACCTCGAGTTGCGATGATTGTGCGTTCATGATGGTTCACAAGTTAGTCGATTCTGGTCTTAACGATTTCGCAGTACTTTTTGTTCTGATAAACAACGTACTGCTTCTCGCTCATGATGAACAGTCGATTACCGCCGATGCCAGTACCATGGGCTATTTAGTTAAGGTTGCAAATTTGGAAAGGGGTCTGAAGTCTGTTATCTTGTGTGTAGGACTCGACACGCTCCCTAAAATGGACATAGATGAAGCCTGGATTGTTTTGGAGCTCGTTGTAGGTTAGCATGACTTCGGAATCACTGAAGTAGTAGATTTCGGGACAGAAGATGTTGGGGTAGAAGGGACGGAAGAGTTGAAAGAGGATATCCTCGAGAATGAGTTCAGGTATGAGGAAATTGGAGAAGAATACGAACCCCTCGCGATCTTTTCCTGCGAATATACGGAACTTGGAGATGGAGTATTTGGTTTTGTTGGAACTCCGGGATTACTTCATGAAGGACATGGGATCGGTAGAGAGGGTTATTGTGGGAGTTGGTGGTTTATTAATTGTGTTGGGCTAAGATTGTCGGGATCGATAAAGGATATTTGATTTGATTTAATTTATTCATCGGTAAGTCATATTTGATAAGGAGGGGGTTCTCGTCATCTTATTTGATCATATTTTGTTCGTAACTTTTTTATTGTTTGCTTTTCTTTTTCTTTTACGATAAGTTATTTTTTTCCCCTCTTGTTACCCTCCTCAGAACACCACCCTCGTACTTTTCTTTAAATTGCTCCTGGTTTTGAATGTCGTCTCTGATTTCTGGGTCTCCCCTTTTAGTGAAGATATGCGGATCGACCTGCGTTTGACTTCCTACTCGTTTGTCACCTTCCTGAAGAATTTGGTTATTTGTTCGCTAACAACCTTCCAGAAATTGACGAGTTCCTCCTTCCAGTCAGACAGTATACGATTATGGACGCCCCACAGTATGAGGTAGAGTAGAGGGAGGGTAGAGGTAGACAGAAGCACGATGATGATATAGAATTCTGGACTATACTAGTCTTCGGAGGAGTTCTCAGCCATTGATTAGCAGGTGATATAGCTATTCTGTGATAATCTAAATTGACTCACAGAGAATACAGAAGAAACCCGATAATATCAATACAAGTTTTTGAAGGTTCGTGAATACCTATTTTTTTATTCCTCCACTCGAAAGACACTTTCATACACAAAAAATGTAGATGATCGCTATGCTAATTTATATATTAGCTTCTTTTTGATGGCTAGTCCTTCCGAATATCTTCAGACAATATTGATATGTATTGTGTCTGGTGCTGGGTAGTCATGTGTGTCTGGGCAACAAAATATATATAGTGAGTCGTATTTAAAAAATTATATAGACTATTGCTAAATTCACATTCTATACCTTTTACAAAGTAATCAGCTCGCATTCTGTCTCTCTACCTTCTTCCTGCCTGATTCCCCCTTCAATTAAGCCTAGAACCCACTCCCTCAATTCATTAGTATTATTAACATTCTCACAATCATTATATAGTAAACAAAAAGAAGAAGAATACATACAGTATACTCTCTCTCTCTCTCTCTTTCTCCGGAAAAAGAATAAAAAAACATAAAACAATACACAAAAAACACTATAATTATACAACAGCTAAAAACCCAACCATTAATATGTTCGATGCACGATCCAGCAGCAGTCATGGCCTATCCAACATATCTGTCATGACTACCAACAACCTCAACCCCCTTAGCTCTATCCACCCTGCTCTTCTCTCTAAAATCAAGAAGGAAGTCGAACTCTACGAGGGCGCATCCTATAAGTGCTCATCCATTTGGGAGGCACTCAAGAAAAATGACATCGAAGGGTTCCGACTCTCCGAGAAAGTCATCGAAGTCATCTTCAAACAGTTCCAATAAGATCTCTACAACCTCACCAAGATCGGGTCGCTCAAGGAGTTTATGTCGATCTTCGACATGGACCGTGATGGGTTCCTGAATGAAGATTAGCAGATTAAGATCTTCAGTTACATTAAGTAACGCATGGAACTCATGGCCAATAACGCTCTGAAGATCCAAGCCTATGCAAGTTTCAAGTCCCTCATGAAAGAAGTGCGTACAATGGAAAACAACATTGCTCGCTGGCAGGAACACCTCCGTGAAAAAGTGCACGCCCAGCAACGCAATAAGTACAAGACGATCGGAGAACAGCGTATTGATGGCTTCTGCTAAGAGTTTGATTTCGAATTCGACAACCTTAACCGTATTAAGAATGCACGCAGACAAGCCTTCGAAAAAGAAGCCATGAACGACGCACACAGACTCGAAGAGAAGTTGAACCAGGCTTCAGAATATATGAAAATCAAGCCCAAGTCCAAACTTAAGTAGCTGCAGGTTCAGTAGAAACTGGTTTCCTTGGAATAGCGAGTGGAGTAGGCGCTGGATTTCCGTAAAGAGCTGAACGAGCTCTAAGTGACTGAGAAATAAAGAGTGGACAGACTTATGCTGGAGAACGCGAATCACCAACGCGAGAACCTGCGAAAGAAGCATGAGAAAAACAGACGGGAGCTGGAGATCAAGCTGCAGGAACTCGAGTTCAAACTCATCATCAGGATGAAGAAGGAGTTCGATATCTTACTCAAGAAGAACCATCTCCATGAGAACGAAATCACCCGCATCCAAAACCTATCAGCCAAATGGGCTATCCGTAAGGGCACCTTCTAACCGGAGCTTAAGAGAACCAAAAAGCTAGAGAAGCGTAGGAACTAAATCCTTTCTGATTACAAACAGGCACTGAAGGCCTCCAGCGAGATCAGACTGGAAGAGGACACTGTCCAACCCACCTCCAACACAACCCATGGGTACAGCATGTCTGTCGGAAAGAAGGACTCATCACGATTCGCGACCACCAACATTTTAGAAGGCACAACCAACTTCGAAATCACGAAGAAATCCCAGAGCGAACTGCCGGTGAACAAGCCAGTGCAGGATTACAGGAACATGTCAGGTAAGCTGGAGAAATACCTGCAGGAGAAAAAGACAGAACGCATGTACTCGCTGACAGGCATGTACGACGAAAACCTGTAGAAAAAAGGAGAGGTGCCAGTACTGAGTGCGACTGCAGAAATGGCAGAGAAGGCGAGGAGGAGGAACTTCATCCTATCGAAGATCCTTTGATAAATATTATTATTATACATACCTAAAGCTCACCTTATAAAAGTTGTAAGTACATTAGCACATTGTTCCTGATAAACCAATGATCAGCAGCATATCACATCAATTACCATAGAGGTTTATATGATTTTTCCTAGCAAAATAGGATTATGAAAAATTCGCTATCTCTCGTTGGGTTTTAGATACATAATATATCGTACTCATTCATTCCCGTAAAAAACAAGAATCTGAGTGTCTACTGACCCCCAAAAACTCATGGGAGCTGCTCTTTCCCGCAACAAGTACTGGTGGTATAAGTCTCTCTACGATGACTACACGGGCAGAGAGATGCGCATGGCCTTCGGACTCTCCAACCTGCTCTGGCTGCCCCACTACTTCTATGGTATCCACTTCAACCGGAAGATGGAAGAAGGCTACTCTAGGAAAAACTATCTGATTGAGCATGGGCCCCGGAGGAACAGACTGACCCATTCGCTAACCTTGGAAGAGTTCGAAATGGTTCTAGAGAACTGGATGGACCTGACGGACGAGTATAAAGTTAAAGGTAAGTGTCTAATTGTAAGAGTATAATAAATTCTTAATCTTAGGGGATAGCATGCTAATAGATAATACAGATGATAAAAGGACAAGGAGGTAGCCTGAGGGGAGTGGTCAAGCTGCGGCAGAATACACGGAGAAGACGGTGGAATAAGCCTCTTAATGATTTGTTTATCACTTTGATTTGTAAAGTTACTTTTGTAAATACTTGTGTTTCTCTGAGGAGTATTTGAATAGGGAGAGTCTGCATTGTCATGTTCACTACAGCACCCCATATTTCTGGACCCATCCCGAATAGTAATCATTGAGTCACCCGAGTAATCGAAAAGAATAAGAAGAAGAAACTTAAAAAAGCAAGAGAAAATAGCCTTGGGAAGGTGTGCATTAATATCTCAAACCCTAGAATATCTCTACCCCCTATCATAATAATAATTTTAAAAAACCTATACTTCAAAAACACAAACTATTGACACAATCCATCCCTAAATAAAAGAAAAACAGAAATTAACCAACCAAAAAACTAATGGAAACAGCAGAAAACAATCCCGAACAGGCCACCCAAGCAATAACCAAGAATTAGACTAAGTCGCTCAGGACTTGTGCCACTTGTGCCAAAGAGGATTTCGAGCTCAATCGGTGCAGTCGATGCAAGGCTGTCTACTATTGCAATATTGACTGCCAGAAAAAGGATTACCCTGAACACAAAAAAGTATGTGCTTCTCCTGGTGGAGTCCCTGTACAGGCTAAATCAGCTGCAGAAATCCCCAAAGCACCGGAACCCAAGCCCACAGTGGTTGAAGCTTTAGGAATCGAGGAATTTAGGGACCTGAAGCATGTGGGTTCTGGAAATTTCTCATAGATTTTCAAAGGAGTCTCCAAAAAGGATAACCATGTCTACGCAATCAAACAAATTGAAAAGGCAAAGCTGAAGCGAATGGAGAAGGAGAGCGACGTGTTCATGGAGAAGCACTGTCTGACCAAGCTGAAAGGTTGGGATTATGCAGTCCAGATCCACAAGACCTTCCAAGACGAGATCAGCCTGTACATTGCCATGGAGTTCCCGGAACGCGGGGAGCTCTGGAACATGTGTCGCACTTATGGCTTCATCAGCGAGAAACTAGTCAAACACTTTTTCGCACATATTGCTTTTGCTGTGAGCACCCTTCATGACAAATTCGATATCGTGCATCGCGACCTTAAACCCTAAAACATCCTCCTCACCAATGACTGGCTGATTAAGCTGATCGACTTCGGGACGGCTAAGGACACCTCGAGACCTGATATCAAAGGTAGCGGAAATGGGCTCAAGAGAAGAAAGGTCTTCGAGCACTTCATAGGTAATTTCCTTCAATCTTAGTTAACTTGCTATTGTTCTTAGGTACTCCGAACTACATGCCCCCTGAATGCATCCATAACAAGGCCTCAGAAAAGGTATCCGACGTCTACGCCTTAGCTGGAGTATTCTATTTCCTGAAAACCGGCAACCCTCCCTTTACTGGAGGTTCCGAGTATTTGATCTTCACAAAATCTACCACCAACACTGTGTACTTACCCGATGAAGTCTTCAGTAGTACCTAACAGGATCTAATCCTCAAGATGATGGAGAAGGACTATAAATCCAGGATCACCATGAAGGATGTCCTGGCACATGACTACTTCAAGGACATCAACTTCAATGAACCCCTCCCAACCTATGAGCAGACTTTAAGCCAAGTCAGTCGAGAGGATAGTCTGCTGATAAAGCTTAAAGAGCAGCTGATGAAGAAGACTGAGAACCACATCTAAAAACTAGAGGACAGAGTGGCAGTGTTCGAATAGATTAAGGGGATGCTCAAGAACGCGTCAGAGGAATGGTCGTAATTGGAAGGTGTGGACATGAAGTACCTGCAGGAAAAACTAAGATTATTGAGGATCTGCAGCTATAACACACTGAACCTGGTGGATGACACGGGCAGCGGTTTCGAATAAATCCACAAGAAGCTCAGAGAAGATGCCAACTTCTGACGTAATAGGGTTTGGAAGAATCAAGATAATGATAATTGTGCATGTCTAGATAGGAAGTATTGTTTTTTATATGATCATTTGAAAATAACTGTTGAGTCAGCTTGATCGACGATGAAGGAATCCAAACCAAACATGCACAGTCGTCCTTTGGTTTTCCTAAATGTTTTATGTTGTAAGAGTGGAACATATCCTCTACTAAATCATTTGAATAGATATTGCTTCCTGACCCATTATATTAATCATCCAGTTTTTTAAAAAAATTAGAGTATAATCATTATTGAATTGAAATTGAAATTGAATGATTATGGAAAATATTATCATCCAATCAACCAATTGTATTTTTTTACATTAATCCTGAAGTTGTTAAATCGAGGTTAAAAAGGAAGAATGAGAATCAATATGCATATATATATATGTATTCATTGCATTGATTTATTTTTCATATCATCATCAGTATATATATATTTTTTGAATAGAAGCACTCAAAAAACCATCATATCTATTCAATCAATCATACGAATCTTAGTTTAATTATAATCCCTAATTACATACTCAGTCTCGCAGGAAAACACACACACACAAAAACACTCAACCGTTTCCCTCTTATATACTTCTCGCATACACGATACAACAACTCTAAGAGATCCACACACACACATGAGCAGAGATCCAAACCCATCCCAGTCGGCTGCTGTCCCCAGCACCAAACCCTCGCGCCTCAGAAGTGCAGTCAAGATAACTTCGATGATCCTTGTGCCCTTCATCACTTACATGGTGGCAGCATACATCTTCGCTGAAAAACCAATCGTCACTGGCACTGAAAACAAACTCTACTACCTCTTCGACCATGCCGACTACCAGAAGCCACTAAAGACCCTCAACTCTCATCCCGCAGTCATCGTCACTGGTGCCAAGGAAGATGGTCTTTATCTCTTCATCGAACATTACCTCAACAAGAAGATCGCTGAAGGGTTCGCAGTTAAGAAGCGAGCATATGTACTCGGCACTGACCTCGAGTATGAGAAGTACCCTTACCTCGCTATGGGTTACGATCTTGTCCAAGAACACGTTACTAACAAAATCATGGCTCCCAAAGCTCAGCCTTTTGTCTGGGTTATCGACACTGAAAAGTCTCTGGACCAGACTGACCTCTAATCCTTGAGTGCTTTCGCCAAAGAACACGCTGGAGACCGATTCATAGTCGTCGCCCAAAGCACCAGCCCTGTCAAAGGCACAGGATTCAAGTCAATCAAAGTCGTTCGCCCAAACCAAAACGAACTCAGGAAGCTTCTAAAGCAACAGAAACTCAGTGAAGTGACCATGCAGAACATCATGGACTTCTTCGACAACGATCTGGAGTTGATCGACGATCTCGTGAACACGGAAGACGTGTCTGCGACCTTCAGCAGCCTCTTCAGTTAGGAAAGCCAGGACATCAGCTCCATCTTGTCCAACTCTACCAGCCCTAAAAAAACTCTCAACCTTCTCAACTCTCTATGCACAGACGGGTAAACAAAAAATTTCAAAAACTTCTCATGCTTTTTAAACTATAATATACATTCTTAGTGTCTTTAAAACCAAGGCTGAAGTGTCATACATCCCTAAATACAACAATGCTGTTGCCTTCGAGAATAATGGATACTACTGGACCTCGCTGAAACACGCCTATGCCTTCAGCAATAATTACAACAAGGATTGCGATAACACTGTACAGATCGCAGCTCCTGCCGTCCCTCCTGCTCCTGTCGAGGAAGCTGATGATGAAGAAGAAGAAGCCACTGTTGCTGAAGAACCACAAGCTAAGGAACAAGCCGAATCCACCCCAACCCCCAAACCCACAAAATCCCCAAAGAAATCCAAGAAAGTCCAAAAGAAGGAAGAAGTGAAGGAAGAAGTCGCAGAACCAGAGCAGGAAGAAGAAGTAGAAGTCGTAGAAGAAAAGGTGGAAGAAAAGCCCAAACCCCAAAAAGCTAAGAAAACCCAAAAGACCTAAAAGGTTGAGACAGTGGACCAAGTGGAAAAGCCTCAGTCGAAAAAAGCTGAAAAGACTGAAAAAGCTGAAAAGGTTGAGAAGGTTGAAAAAGCTGAAAAAGCTGCAAAGACGAAAGCCAAAGCTAAATGATTTGTTTTGTGGAGATGACAATTATTTTTTGTTAGTATAAAATAAAAGAATAATGATTCCCTCTTCATTAACAAGGATAGTAAAAAAAAAGCAGTCTAGAATATTGGGGTGTATTGATTGGGTAATAAGGTTGCTTTTTTTAACAGTATCGGAAGATTAGCATAAGAGTATACTACTACTGTACTGCATAACAGATTAAGATGATTATCAAACAGATTTAAGATCGACTTTGAGCGACTCAATACGCGAGCGAAGTTTTATGCTTACTTCGCATACGTTGCGGATGAAGATTATGCTCCACTCGTGCATTGTCTGGTGTTTCTCATCCAGGTTCGTCAGGTTCATCACAATGTACAGGTATTGGAAGTTCTATTCAAAGAACTATTGGGATTTCAGATTCGTGTGGATCAAGTTGCTCATCAGCCGTAGGATTAAGGCGAACTGTTCAACTGTGTACAGTTTGGAGTAGATCAGCTTTATGTGTTAGGGTTTGATGTCTTTTGTGCCCATGAGCTCGTTGAATTTGTTGATGCCTGGGAATTCTATGTCGTATTGGGTGCTTCGTGCCTTCCCAGCCTAACTCAGTTTGTACATGAGATACATAATCTCGAGGAATCTGGTAATAGTGGGGAGGATAGGGTACACCAGTTACTGAACCCGAGAGTTGTACCCACCCAGGAAGGTGACTTGGCTGAGGACGAGATTGATCTGATTGGCCAGCTCGATAGTATGGTTAAGACTCTAAAGCCTCTGTTCTGGGGATGTTTCTTCAGTATTAGCACCTTATTGGAGTAAGTAGATGAATTCTTCTCGAAGTGCTATCTCGAAAGAAGCGACTGTCTAAGCATACTTATTAAGGAGGAACTTAACGTCTGAGATAGTAAGCGTGAAAGTGAGATCGTAGACTTTGACATACATTTCAAGGATATCTGTACTAAAAGGAATCAGAGTTGCGACTACTGTAGGAGTTGATCTACTGTTTACAACTTTCTCGACCAATAGTCCCACTATATGTAACAACTGGGCTTGATAGTGTCGGTTTGTTTCCACCAATCCAACCAGGTATTCCAATGTAGAGAAGTCCGGACTAGCAGCTCGAGAGTTGAAGAGCATGACAAAAATGAGTGAAGACCAATGCACAATCTACTCATTTTCGGGGTGTTTGAAAGTAGCATGCAGTATGGTAGTCAAGAGAGTTCTGATGGTAGGATGAGGAAGATACTAGTCTTTGTGTAGGACATTCCTGAGGTGGAAGAACAGGTTATAGAAGAAAATGAGGATGAATTTGGCATATTTGGGGTTATTAATGAGTGATTCTAGGACTAATCTGTAGACAGTCTGATCTGTGATCTTGGTCAGTAGATGCTTATAGACTATTTCCTGAAAGCATGCATAAAATATAAAGCATAATGGGAATGAGAGATGTATTTTGATATTTGATTACTGAGTTCTTTGGACTTTGGGTCACCAGATTGGTCAGAAACTGGAGGTAGAAGTTGTCGAGTTGTTAGACAGCAGGAGATTAGAGTTGTTTCTTATTAAAGATATCCTGGATTTCGAGTAAGTAGTTCGCGAGTTCTTGGGCAATATGGCTCTACACTGAATATTCACGATGAGTTTTTGTTGGAGAGAGGAGTGATTACTTGTTCCTTGGGGTTGGTGCAGAGTCTGCGAAGCTATTTGAAATCGTTAGGGTCGAGCTATCGCAGAGGGAGACTCTGCTTAAGGCTGTTGATGAAAGGTGTCGATTCCATATATTGACCAAGCTATGCTTCGAGATGTTATGTGATATTTATCAATTTATTTTTTAATATTTTTTTTATTTTTTCAGATAGAGGACTCACTCCTTTAGATCAGCTGATATCTTCGAGTAACTATTGAAGAGGAAGATATAGTTCTTTATAAAACCAGAATAGGAAAGGGAATTTTTAGTCGAGAGATCTGAGTCGCAAAGATAAATAATAACTCCAACAAAAAGCAAAAAATATGGAACCCAATAGTGATATGGAGGAGATCATTGTGGAGCCACTTGGGGCCGGTCAGGATGTTGGCCGCTCTTGTGTCATCATCAAGATTCGCGACAAGACCATCATCTTCGACGTAGGCATCCACATGGTCTATACTGATATCAAGAGGTTCCCAGATTTTAAGTACATGTGCAAGGGCAGAGATATTAACGAGGTCGTGGATCTCGTTGTAGTCACACATTTTCATCTTGACCATTGCGGAGCCCTCCCTGTTTTGTGTGAAAATTTTGGGTACAAAGGCCCGATCTATGCGTCTACCCCTACGAAAGCAATGATTCCCTTCATGCTGGAGGACTATCGTAAAGTCACTCTTGACATGAAATATGAGTCCGGGTACACCTATACCCAAGAAGGCATCAATAATACTATGGCAAAGATCCACTCCTTGGGTCTATGTGAGACTGTAAACGTGAACGGCATTAAACTTACATCCTACTACGCAGGGCATGTGTTAGGAGCCTGCATGTTCCACGCTGAGTACCAGGGCTTATCAGTAGTCTACACTGGAGACTACAATATGAATGCAGACAGACATCTAGGAGGAGCACATATGCCCAAACTTCGACCGAATGTAATTCTGACTGAGACGACCTATGCGACAACAATCAGAGACACCAAGAGAGATCGTGAGAGGAACATGATGAAATACATTATTGAGACTGTAGAGAATGGTGGTAAAGTGTTGATTCCGGTGTTTGCTTTGGGACGTGCGCAGGAGTTGTGCGTACTTCTCGAAACCTACTGGAACAGGACCCAAAATAATGTACCCATCTATTTCTCGGCAGGACTGATCGAGAAAGCTAACTTCTACTACAAACTGTTTGTGGACTGGGAGAACGAGAAGATCCAGGAATCCTTCCTCACCAGCAGTCTCTTCGATTTCAAGAAAATCAAACCATTCGACAAAAATCTCATCAAAGCCAACACTCCCATGGTCCTGTTCGCGACTCCCGGTATGCTCCATGGTGGCACATCCATGCAAGTATTCAAGGAGTGGTGTACTTCAGAAAAGAACTGTCTGATCATTCCTGGTTATTGCGTAGCCGGTACTCTGGGCAACAAGCTATTGTCAGGTCAGCGCAGCTTGAATATTGACAAGAAGCAGTACGAAGTGACCATGAGAATCGAGAATATCAGTTTCAGTGCCCATGCAGACGCGAAGGGCATCATTAACTTGCTGAGATATGTGGAGGCTGACAATGTAGTCTTGGTCCATGGAGACAAAAACAAGATGAAGGTGTTTGCTGAAGTCGCCAAATCCCAACTGAATACTAATGTATTCTGGCCAGCAAACCACGAGGAGTGCAGAATACCGGTCAAGAAACCTCTAGTCGAAGTTGCCTGTCCCATCTCAAGAGAACAGGGTTCAGGCTACATCATGAAGCTGGACCAGAGATACCTGTTCGTCCTGGAACACGAACTCATGGAACAAGCCAACCAGATGCTGCCGCTGATGGGGATCCAAGACTAAAACCAAATGTTATGTTATGGACAAGTGGATTTCTCACTGATGCTGAACACCCCGAGCAGTTGGACCCTATAGACAGTGAAATAGCAGTTATCAGGATCAGGAATCGAGGGTATATCTGGCACAGTACAACATGTGAAGATGAGTATGGAGTAGAATAGCAAGGTCAAAATCCGAGGAGAATATAGTAAAGTTATCAGTGTCTACTAGAGTTTAGTGAGTATTCTGAGTAAACATTGACAAAAGGGCCAAAAGTGATAATTTTCGGAGACCAACTCTATCCTGGATGATTCCTACTCTTATATATTTGTTTGTGGCTACGGTTTGTCGATAGTTGCTAGGGGGTATGTGCTGTTTGTGCTGCCGTTAAGATGCTGGTCTATCTCAGGATGCATGATGTTATTAATATATAATATGATTGGCTGCTATTCCGGTGCCTGCCAATCTCCCTCCCTCTCTCTACTGATTTGATAGACCATTATCCTCATGTCTCCCGTGGCAGCCCAAGGACATACCATCCTTCGCCAGCATGTGCCTCCGAAGATATAGAAGAACAAAACAAAAAAGGCATGACAAAAAACATATAGGAAATGTTTATTTATATTCTGTTATGAATTTTTTGAAATCCTAGTTTCGGTTGCTCAGCCAAAAGTGATGCTGGACTTGCCTCCGGGAGGGTTGTGCACCTTCACGCTGGTCTTGGCAGCTACGTTTCCGGCAGCCTGGGGAGCTTCGCTGGCTTTGGAGGCTTGCTGGGCTTTGGGGGCTTGCTGGGCAGGCACGGGAGCAGGTGGAGGAGTAGGCTGTTGGACGGGCTTCTGGGCATTTTTGTTGTTGGTGGGCTGAGGGGTATCCCAAGCAAGTGAGAAACTGCTTTGTCCTCCAGGAGCGTGGTGGACTTTAACGGAGGTGACATTAGTCTCACAGATATTGTGTTCGGTTCTCTTCATAATGTTGTATTTTTTGTTAGGGGAGGTAGTAGAGTGGGGGATAAACTAATAAAAAGATTATGGGAGTTTGGGTATTTTTTGATACTCTTTAAATTGTGTTTTGTAACTGTGATTTGTTATATTGATACGGAAGGAGAACAGCAGGGAGGGTAGAGGGTGTAGGGTAGAGAGAGAGATATAATTGTGGGGAGAGGCATGTTATTTAAAAAATGGGGCAGAGATTCTATGATGTTAATCTCTGATAAAATAAATATAGTTAGACTATTTTTGAGGAAAGCACCAAATACGGCAGAAGGCAGGCGGACATTGGTTGGAAGCAGTGGGTCTCACGATCCATGGTTCTTGGTGTCGTTGCTGGAACATCATTATATAATACCCCCACATTCCCCCCAATATCCCATCACCCCTTTAAAATCCTAGTTAAAGAATAACCAGCCGATGCTATCCTGCCTGTATATTTTAATACTGTGACTATAAAACAAACAACAACCTTGAATTACCCCCTGATATTCTTATATTATCGTCTTCACTTTTCTGGACTCTATTCTTTTTTACTCATCCAATATTCCTTTTTAAAAAATATATGAGTCAGAGGAAGAGATAATTGATTTTTTTTTCCTTTTTCTTTCTATTGTTATTTTTCCCGATACTTAATTGCTAGCATTCTGTCTGTTTTTCTCTCAGGCACAACTAATTACATGGGTATCCAGACCAATCCACTACATTATATATCTATGGATATCTAATCCAAACAATACAATCATATTTATTTTGGGCATCCTTCTTAGGTGTATGTTTTGTGGCTCTTTTTAAGTGGACTTGGAAGATGCAATACAGGGATATTTGGTATTGATTATGTCATATAGCTGCCCACCCCATCTTCTGGAATCATCCCCTTTGTGTTTTGTGTAGACAGTCGTCGTTTCCCTGTCCTGGCTGCCTGCTAGGAATATTCCCGTTTTCTTGATAATCGTTATTATTGCTATTATAGTTACTCTTGTTACTTCTTCCGAGGGGTTCCTTTCTTTTCTTCTTCGATTCCAATTATGGAATAATTTCTCACTCTCTATCTCCTAACTTGTATATTTGTATAACCTATAAAAATATATACTCTTTTTACTTAACACAGTCTTCTTCAGGATTTCTTCCAGACATCCCCCACTCTCTCTTACAAACTAAGACCCACTACCACATTTACTATGGGAGGCTGCCTCGCGTCTACACGATTAGAAAAATACAGTAACCACGTTTAACCTTTACTGATCTTTGTTATTATTTTACATTCCATCCCTCACAGGCTAGTACTTTGAAAAACTCGAAACTGGCGCACTTAATGACCTCTGGACCACCGTCAAACTCTACAAACTCAAGGGACTCTTCAACAAGAATATCAACGAACAGACTGGATTCATGGATTTCAAGGGTTTCAAAAACCTCATGGTTGGACTCAGCCATTATCCTGAAGTAAGCCACAATTTCCATCACCACCATGCATAACTGATTCAGGGAGTCAAAAAGCGTCTATTCGAGATCTTCGACCGAGAAAATCTAGGCATGCTATCCTTTAACAACTTTCTGACTGGACTCAGTATTTGCAGTTTTGCCAAGCCTGAAACATGCTTCGCTGTCATGTTTGTCAGCTATGATGAGCTAATCACGAAATAGCTCAGTCCCCAGATCCTCAAGGATCTTATCAACGACCACGAGAAACTCTTCCTGGACCAACCTGTGGTGCCCTAGGAAAAAGCCATGATGCTGGAGACGATGCTAGGCGGACAACTCATGTGCACTCCTGCTAGATTCGTTGCCCACGCTGGTGAGTACATTCACGTGGAAGATTACAAGGAACTATTCAACGTATTCGTGGAGGAGCGTGTAGAGAAAGAACTCGTTTAGAACTGGGGAGTGTGGAACAACATCTTCAACGAAGAACAGAATCGTTATGTGAGCTATGTGCTGTGTAACAAGTGGTTCCTGGGTTGGAAGATGTACGTAGAAGACCACTATAAGGTGCATCTCGCAGACTCCCCTAAATAAGGAAGTATGAAAGCTACCAGAAAAAGCGCGATAAGGAGCAGGACCAAGATCAACACCCTCAAGAATATCGAGGTATAGTCGTCAGCCAAAAAAGATGAGCCCAAAAACAAGAACCTCAATTTCGTGCACGGTGATGTCGGTGAGAAGCCAAGAGAAATCTATAACAATGTCTTGGAAGGAGAATATGACAGTGTGCTCAAGACGTATCTCGCTCCCAGAGACTATGTTTTGGTATCCGAAATAGTCTGGAACCATCTGCATCAGATCTATGGAGGAGGGACCTGTGTTCAGGAGGACTGGTGCTAAGGTCATCGAAATGCACCCGAAGCTGCTGAAGATTTATTCGATGCTCTTCAGGAGCAAGATTGACTATAGTTCGGAAGTCGCGAGGGAGGTCCCCAGCACTATCAACCTCGCCGACATCCTCACTCAGTCTCTGGAGATCAACGAGGCAGATCTCAAAAACTATGTGGCGTACTTCAAAGCTGTGGGCGAGAAATGGGAGAAAATCCATGACTTCCTAACCAACATCTCCGAACTGCACTCCAGCGTGATTCTGTTCCTAATCTATCTACCAGCTGATCAAGAGAAGGAGTTCTTGGATAACAATGTGCGGGTACCATCCACTCTGAATAATGTGACGAGCGGAGATTTGCTGGAAATCGAACATTAAGGTAAGGTCAAAAAGGTTGTGTTCATGGGCACCAACAACTAGGGAAAGTACCTGTTCCACACTTTAAAGACGAGCAGCAGTTCTGACTTCTGCCTTGATGAAAACGATTTCAAGCAAAAAGCCAAAATGGTTCTCTCTGATTTGAAGAACGAACCCTCTAACCTTCCAGTCTTAATGGGGCTGAAGTCCTCTCCCGATCAGGCATTCCTAAGTGCGATTCTGCCTGTACTAATGCATATCCCTTAAATTTCATCGGTCCTAAAATCCGTAGATGCGAACCCCACCAAATCAGACAAACAGTCAGTCGTTTTGGAGACTGCCAACATTTTCAAGAACATAAGTAATTCCAAAAGATGCAGCTCCCGTGATTTAAGACTCGCCCTCAAAGCTAGACTTCCCCCCAAAGAGGCAACAGGACCTCAATCTCCTGTTTCCTACCTAAGCGAATTCCTCACTCTCTTTTCTGCCGATCTGGAGAAACTCAAAAACGCAGGCAGCAGAGTTGTAGCAGATTTGTTCAGTATCCGTAAAAAACTGATCCTGTAATGCAGTGACTGTAAGTGCAGAAAGTAAGTAGTCGAGAACTGCAACTTCTTGGAAGTAGAGACCCCGTCTCCTAAGGAACTCTACTACACTGTGATATTCGTGCCTTACTGCGAGAGTATGACTCCCAATGAAATCAAGAAGATCGGCTTCAAGCTCCCCATCCGTGCTACCTTGAAGGACTACAAAAAAGCATTCGAGAAGATATCAGGAATCGGACATTCTGAACTATCTGTTGGCCGAGGTGTTCCATAACAACATAATCAAGAATTTCTCGACAGCAGAAGTTAGCGAGAGGCTAGACAAACTCCAACTCTTCGAAAACGATATAATCTATGCATATGAGTTGTATGTGGATTTCAGTTCTTTTGTGAAGAGCCACTACAGGGCAAGCAAGGATCTCGAAATCGGGGAAGTCCGGGTCAACCAATTTGTGGACTGCAGTTCCGAGGACAAGTGGATATTCGGTAAAGTCACTAATGTCTAGTATCTTACCTACACCAAGAGGACTATTGTGACGGTCATCCACACCATGAATAGGGATGAAGAGTGGAAGATCGGCTATGACCTTTTCGAACTGACGACTTTCCCGACCATGTCCCACCAGTACTGCGAACAGTTCTTCCTGAGAATCTGCCAGCGCAAGTTCAACGAGTCGACCAACGAGATGGATACCGTGGCAATGCCTCTCGTAATCACGCTCCCAGAGTGGATGCGCTGGAAAGAGTTCTTCTACCTGATTTATTTGCAGATGAAGAGATTTATTTCTGCCAGTGAGGACATAAATTTCGGGGAATAAGACAATGAAAAGCCAGCACCGAAAAACCCCAAATTGTTCAATGAAGAATCTGGATCAGAAGAAGAAGACTGTGAAGCTAGAACAGAAGAAAAAGCTCAACGACTTCAAAGAGTATCTGCATAGCGAGGCATTCCCCTACAAGCTTAACATCGTGGACTTTGATGGCAGGTGCTGTGTCTGCTTCAAGTTCGTCAAGTCCCAAGTCTTCAAAGGAGAAACCGACTACTATTGTCTCGGGTGCAGACTGTCCGAGTCTGATCCCATCTCTTGGCAGGGTCAAGTGTACCGAAATCAAGATATGCATCGATTGGAAACCAAAAGTATCGTGCGATAATCAGGTCATTGTGGAGCAGGAGTCTTACAAAAATCTCCTGACCTTGAGATCTGAGGGTTTCGATGAACTCTCGGATTGCCTCAAAATGATGTCAGAGCCCACATTAGTATCAAAATCTATCGGTTGTTGTGGTGGAGAGGAAGCCTCTCAAGTTATGAGCATCGATAACAGTCCCGATATCGTGATACTGGCGATCAAAAGAGACGAGATTGGAGGAGCAGAGATGAAGAAACTTTTGAAGTACGAGCTGTCCAATGTGAAGCTAGGCAAAAAAGGGAGCTACGAGCTATACGCAGTGCTGACTCTGGACGAGATGTACAAGTCCAAGGCTTTCGTGAACGTGAACAAAGCATGGTACCAGTACGACGGGGAGAACGTGAATGCTATCGACAAGAAGAACATTGTGGATAGGGATGTCCAGCTACTGATCTACAAACTGACTAAATGAGTGGCGACAACACTAAACAAACACTCACTTTTAATTTTTTACGCCCGTGATGATACATACATACATATATGCATCCAACTATTAAAAAAGACTCGATTCATTATTGATTGATATTTTTATCATCATTCAGATTTATTTTTATGTTCTTTACAAATTAAAGAGTTTTAATCTCCTCCTAGTGTTCAGTCCAATAAACCCAAATAAAATCACAAGAGATAGAACGATTATGAGGAGGCTTTTTTACTCTTTTTATCACTAATGGAAGAGAAAATCATAAAAAAATAAAATAACCATTATCAGTATTATATTAATAAAAAAGAAGTTATGAGTATTATTGGTCAAGTAAAATCCATTCCACCGGGAACTTCCTGTTCTCCAGAAACTCCGTGCCTCCATACAAAATAAGCCATGTCCCACTACTCACTCCAGGGCATCCATGGATAACCCCGAATCCCAATACCAACTATTGTCTCGCAGATATTAACCTGTACCTAGCTAGTCCCGCAGGCTCCAGTCTAAAAACCAGTCAAATGCCCCAAGCCATCCATCATTCGTTCCCTCTAATAATATCGTTGGTTTGACTCATAGTCCACAGAGTCGCGTACCTGCGAATCCTCTGAGATATCCTCCCTCACCTGATAGTTATGACTAATCTTCGATTCAATATGCAATACTCTCCTGTCCATTAGTAGATCCCCCCAAGAACGGTATCTCCTAGAAGTCCAGTCCAGATCTTTATAGCAACATCTAGACATGGCCTTAGTCGATATGTATCTGCCTGAATGCCTCGCTGATGAAAACAACAGAAGATAAATTTGTAGACTTATCGGTATGGAAAACCCGCCTTCGGTTACTGTCAAAGTCGATCAATACAGCGAAAATAGAATATAAAGCAAGTAGGAGATCCTAATTTATGCTTCCCACGGAGTGATAAGTAACAGGGAGTCGAAAGAACTCACGAGCAAACATAGAGTATCAGAGAGAAGAGAACAGGCTAGTATACCGACCCCGTTCGCCGACCAGAATCTCTAATAAACCCCAATAGATGTCAAATAGTCAAGTTCAAAGAAGCCAGCATAAACATGGCTTAAATCTCTCAAAGGATAAGTTTATATTGACTAAAGCAAAGAGTCCTCTGAAGAGTACGCATGGTGGAGTTCAGAGCAATTACAATCAATAAGAGAGAGTGAATAGTAATAATAGGTAGGTGGAGAATATATACATAAATAGTAATAGAGAGGAGAGCCGAGAGTTTCTGACTCTGTAGGATAAAATTAAGATGAGAAGACACTACTTAGCTGGATGACTGAAGGAGTGCCAAATCTTGAAACGTCTTTCCTATTTTACCCTATTTAAAAAACATTATCTATCTTTTAACTCAACACCCTCATCATTCGATCACTATCTACCACCATGAAGAAAAACATATACACACCAATTATTCACTTTCTTCTCAATCTATTAAAAACTCCATAAATTCTATTGGCTGGATTAAGCATACTATAGTCAAGATCAATCAAAAATTTTTTGTGTCTATCCTATTTTGTACATAATATTTTGATAGATAATAGCGCCTTGAACTCGTATTGTCCGCAAATGGAGAAACCCGACAGCTCCTCCCCCATTAATAATAACTCGCGCTGCAACAGATCGTCGCTCTTCCAGCTACGCAACTACAGAGTCAAGACCTCAGTCCTGCATCCCGTCCATCCGTGGATTGCCCTTGTTAACAACAACAATAACTTCTCCCTCTGGAACTACTTGCAGCACAATCTCATCAAATCGTTCAACTGCAATACCCTCGATGATTTCAGACCTACAGACATCCGGGAGGTTATATTCTGGGATAAGTACTCTGTGAGGCCTCTGCTCACTTACAGCAATAGGTAGCCCAAACCCAAGAACTGGCTGGTCTTGACCACTGAGCGCAAGATATTCATTTATGACTACTCCACGGATAGCAATAAGCTGGTCTATGAAAAGGATCTCGATTTTAGAACCATCCGCAAAGTAGAAGTGGTGGCAGAGGATTCTCTGGCCATTGGCTTCACCGACGGCTCGATTAGAATTTTCTAAACAACTACCTGGTCGCTCACCAAGACAATCAAAGGGTACCATAACAAACCTGTCAACTGGATCGTGCCTTACAAGCAGAACGAGAACGAAAGGCCCAGAGTTATCGCAGCGAGCACAGACAGTCTGATGTGTTGCTGGAACCTAGATATGAACACGCAAGTGATCGAAACACCCTCCTTCAAGTTCGTCATGAAGAAGAACAAAGCCGTAGATTCTAATGACGGCCAGGAGATCATCTGCTTGAACTGTGACATCGCAAACTTCAGGATAATTACAGTCACCTAGGGCTACATTGCGGTTTGGAGTACCCTCAGCGGAAGCTAGATGAAGAGATTCAAAAACAGCCAAGACATTAAGGAGTTGGAGATGTTCTTCCACTTCGACTTCCCCAATGATTGCTTCATAGCTCACAACCGAGGCGAGGATCTTTTGCTCGCATCGCCCAATCTGGACCCCAAAGCCCAAAACACGCCTGCTTTCGATTGTGTGCTTCTGACATCTCTGAGAGATATACTGCAACAGGACGGGTCCAAAATCAACAAAATATCCTGGATCGGACAGGATTTGCTTCTCATGGTTAGCACTTCTTCGCTGCATATTCTGGAAATCAACAAACAGTTCAAGTAACACCGTATCTGCTACAATTAGAGTTTCAAAACCAAGTTGACCTTGGCTAACAGCCGTGAATTCTACAGCGATAACATTCTCAAGGCAGTACCTGCTCCTTTCAAGATCAACAGCATGCAGTTCAAAAGCCAGGAGTTCCATAATATGTTCTTCTTGAGGGCTGAGAAAGGCATCCTCAACTACCACCTCGTCGAATTCAAACTCAGTGATATGAGTTTTAAAAAAGCAGTGTTCAAGTTTGTAGACCTCAATGTACTCTTCAGAGGAAACAACCCACAAATTAAAACATCTTGGGAGGGACTGGATGTGAGCATCCACAGTCCCACGACTAACTACTTTGAGGTCTTCTCCATCATCAACCCTCAGAGCGAACTTGTCGAACTGGAATAACCCAATAAACTAGATTTCTACAGCCGACTGGAACTCAAAGTAGCGGGAGTCGCTTCTGACTTGACCTGGCATCAATACAAGGCTGAGTTTGTAGCCATCCAACCCATCAATAACCAGGGTGTCTTTGTGAACTACAAACCACCTAATCCCAAAAGCCCCACAATTACACCCCAACTGGAGAGTAAAGTTGCAGGATACCAAGTTGTTGTGTATAGCAGAAGTGCTGAATCCAAGAGTTTTCAAATCACCTATAAAAGTAATCTACAGAGCACGATACTACGCGTTTTTTAAGGGGGACCCTACTACGCATTTTCGGCGAAAGCTGCACCACCAGTGGTTTCTTAAAATCCTGTGAGCTCTCCTGGAGCTCTCCAGAACAACAGCACTTACAATGGAGAAGTCATCGAATTCCTCGATACTGACAGCACAGAAATTAAACCCAAGCCCACGAACTGTTGCCTTCCCGTTGCGCGTGTACTGGGATTACTCCTCAACAATCTGTATCATGGGGTACTAAGAGCACTTCACTGTTTTCCGTGTGGACTCCAAAGGCAACCTCCAGTATACTAAGACTGTGAGAGAGTGTATATTTAGTGGATACTTTTGGGAGAAATTATTCTTCTACCTGACCAGAGACACTCTCAACTGCATGCAGTTCTACAGCGATGTCGTCAATATCCAACTCGCATGTCGTTGTCCCAAACCCTTACCGCCCCCGGAGTTCGACATCTTCAGGGAGGACTATATCGACCATCTGGAGAGCTGGAACCTGGAAGAGACTCCAACAGGACAGCTGAGAATCATCGCGCTGGTCAATATGAATCTAATAATGGTGGATCAGAACTCCGAAGTTGTGTGTTTCGGAATCAAGAACCCATATCTGCGATTCGTGATAGAAGTGGTGACGCAATGCCCAACGAATTCTGCAGATATCTACATGAATGCAGACATCAAGATAAAACCACAGCTGGATGAGGTTCTCAGAAACTACAGTATGAGCTATTCGGATATCCTCATCCCAGCCCATGGTTATTGAGTGAAGAATGATTAAAAATATATACACACAACGAAGTCTTTTTCAATTTTATTCTAAAACTCCTACTATATATTAAAGAGAGTAGTAAGTGATTGGTAGATTATGTTTCGGATATACTTCAAAGTCCAGGGAATTAAAAGATGGAATTTAACTAGATTGTGTGCAGAGACTGAAACAGTTCGATGGGGAGGATTGTCTCGTCTTAGAAACTCGATCCTCTCAACAAGAACATTTACTACTACTATTGCTATTTCCAGTGTCCTTTCTATCGACTACAGGCACAGAGGTTAGTTTGATTATTTCTTATTTCTCGCTCCTCGTTGCCTTTTCTCTCTATTTCATGAGATCTGTACGCAAATTATTACACACCCCGATGACCTAGTGTATTGTTACCTTCACAGAACTTGTCTAGGAAGTTCTGGATGCCCGTCCCATCGGAGGCACTGATTTCGGAGTACTTCATAGAATGTTGCTTCGCGAAACCCTCAGCTTCTCCTCGAGTCACCTTCCTCTGTTCCTTCAGGTCCAACTTATTGCCGCATAGCCACAGAATCACCGTGTTCCCCACAGCTTCGCTAATCTCTACATCCCAATAAAGAATAAAATCATTGCATTATTTTTTAAAAAATTGGAAATGCTGGAACATGGGGATTATTATTCTGTTCTCCTTACCTTTGACCCATTCTTTGAGATTATCGAATGTGTTCTTGCCAGCCATATCGTACAAGAGTATGAGAGCATCACAATTGCGGTAGTGTATCCTCGCGATGCTCCTGTACTTCTCCTGCCCGCCAGTGTCCCAGATGTTGAGTTCTATATTTTTATCCTCCAATGGTTTGACAGTGTATTAGACGCCCAGGGTGGGCCCTGTGGGTCTGGCCGAATCAGGCCTTTCTATTTTCCTGATGAGGCATGTTTTGCCGACTCCCGAATCTCCTAAGACCACGACTACAGCCCCTTGAAGAGTATGGAAGGGTAGGGATTTAATATTTATTTTTGTGTTACCTTTAAATTTCCTCAACGGTCCTGACTCCATTTATATGTGTGTTTTTTTTATTCTTTATTATACAAAAGATATGTATGCTGACTATATTTATTATTACACTGATTGTCTTGGGATTATCTGACACATAGATAATATAGGGCAAGAAGCAGGAAGTTTGGAAAAATGAATGACAATGGGGTTGGGGTTGGGGTTGGGGTTGGGGTTGGGGTTGGGGGTTGGGGTTGGGGTTGGGGTTGGGGTTGGGTGGGTTGGGGTTGGGGTTGGGGTTGGGGTTGGGGTTGGGGTTGGGTTGGGATCGCTCTCCGTGGTGTCCTTCGACAAAAGATGTACTTACTAACTTTCTTCTCCTTACCATATCATTTCCTAGTAGTCACCCAGATGCTCCACAAGTAATGTATATATAATTATCTCTTCTGTTCAAATTTTCATCATTAAGGACTTCCATTTATTTGTTTTTCAATTAAATATTATTAACTCTATATAATCTAATGACACTTCTATTGAGAGGATAATAAACCCAATAATAACTCTGGATAGGTTCACATACTTTATCTATCATTTGTAAATGTGTTTCAGCAGGGCACTCCGGCAAGTCCCCCGGTTCAGATTGTTGGTAGTTGCTGCCCCTTTAAGCAGTCTCCCTGATTCTCCCATTTTCTGGTATCTCTCTGTTTCGAACATCCCGCGTTCTTGCTCAATCTGGTTGGTTTGGGTCTTTTCTTTGTTTCTACTCGATCGATGCGTGCTGCAACTTTGCTGTTATGCTTGCTTGATCTTCTGCTTCAGGTGTAACAACGAATTCTGACGGTTAAGCTACATTTGTCTCAGATCAGAAAGAGGCAACGCTGGGATATTTGAATTCTCTTTATTCGCTTATCGTATGAGCTATTGGAATAGAGACCCTCCGGTTGTATTGTTATAGTTCATTGGAACTGCAGCAGGGATTTTGGAGCTTTGGAAGGTAGAAGCAAGAGAGGATTGGCTGTTCCGAGGAAGTTACCGCATGCTCTTGAGCATCGAGGTGATGTCTGTGTTGTTGGTAGATTTCAGGCTGCTGCTAGCTTCAGCTGACTGTGTCTCGATAGCCGAAACTATACGGGTATGCAGAGTGTTGAGTTTATCTACTACTCTCTTGAGCTTCGAGTGTTCCTTCTGGATCAGCCCATCCTTAAACTCAATTTCCGATCTGAACTGCCTCTCTCTATCTATGGTGATCCCGTTTTTAAAATCTCTCACATTGGTCTCCAGGCTCTCAATAGTTCCCAGGATATCCTGCTTCTACTTTAACAACTCAGTATATTCGGCTACCTGTGCCTTAGCAGATTAGGTTTTTAGGGATATTCTCAACAACACAGACAACTGGTTCATAGCTTCATTGGTCGCATTTACGTTGGGCGAGCTGTCTTTGTATTTGCCAAGCTGCGAATTCAAGGAGTCTATCTATTTGAGGTATTTTCTAATCTACTTCCTGTTGTCTTCTTCTATCGCGTTGTATTTGTTGGTGACGTAGTCCACTTGCTAGAAGAGGGCTAGCATCGTTTAGGAGATGTTTTGCACAAATCCAATAGTGTCTTAGTCATGGCTGTTGCGTTTGGAGTAGGGTTGGGAGTGCTGGTTTTATAGAGTTTGTTAGAAACTTCGGCAGATTGGCACTGAAATACCAGGGGAATCGCTGCTTAGGTACAGTTTGGAGAAGTCGACGATAAACTTCTTCATCATGACCCACACACTCTAGAGTTCGTTGTGTAAATTGTCACATTTCTCGCATCTCAGGAACTCTTACCTATTATTCATGTTAAGTCCGTTTCTCTATAGGTTATGGTAGCTACTACTACTACGGATAACCAGTTTCTGTTTCGGCTCTTCGCTCTTCCTTGATCCACAGTTCTTGCTCTAGCTGTTCTTCCTTGAGTTTTGACTTAGTTTTTTGCTGCTTGTATTATTGTTGCTATTTTTTCGGGAGTGCTGTTTGCGCATGGCTTCGTTCATCTGCTAATTCTCGAACTCCAAAGCAGAGACATGCTCAGCTAGCATATGCAGTTTGTTCTTCATGTCTTTGTTCTCGACCATTAGCGACTGGTATTCCAAATTGGCAGCTTAAACAGTAAGGGTACTGCTGTACTTGATTGCCTGTTTTTGGAATCTGGGTTTGTTGTTGTCCAGAGACTACTGATGTTGTTCTTCGGCTGAGTCGTGATGTGGGTGTTGCTATTGGAGATGGTGGGGATGGAGGGACGAGGTAACAGCCACACTATCCTCGGAGTAGTCTTCGGCGAAACTACTCGTATCGGGGACCTGGAAGAGAGACTAGTTCATGGGGTCAAAGTTGCGGAGGTATCTCTTGAGAGTATCAGAGGAACCGATGACAGGGTTGTTATTATGGTTCTTCATATGGAGGGGTTGGGATCAAAATATGATGGTTTTCAATGGATCTTTTTTTTAAGCTGTGTGTTGTTTTTGTTAATGATAATATTTTCCCTGTAAGTTTTAGTGACTGAGTTTTTACTTTATCGAATTTTACGTTAAAACTTTTTTAATTGAATCTTGTCGTTTTTTAACTGATAAAAAATTATGATCTCTCTCTCTCTCGAGGTTTAACATTCAATAGACCAAATATTTCTATCTTTTTCTATTTATGCCCCTATTCTTTCATTTTTTTAATTATAGTTTCAGATTTGTTAGAAATTAACCGAGAGCAATAGGATAAAAAACACACTAAAAATTAGATATTCTGCATTAACTACTTATCCCCATATTCTATTAATTGAGGGAGTGTAGAAAGATACTCACCTTCTTGTCAAGTAGATCCGAACTCCTTCATCCACTGATCGTACTTCTTCAAATCCGTATTCCCCACACTCTTGTTCACATTCTTGATGGCTTCAATGAAGTCGCTCTCCACCAACGGCACATCCACTTATTCTACACACATCTAACACAATGAACAGTATTACTTTATAGTTGCGAAGGTTCTGTGATGTTCTTGATCCCTCCCAGTGTTGCCAGTTTCCTGCGCATCGGCATATAGGCTGCCTCTCTGCACACGATCGCGATATCTGCTCCCGAGTAGTCTTTTGTCACTTTGGCTATTTTGTCCCAGTTCACATCAGCACTCACCTTGATCCCTCGCATGTTCAGCTAGAACATTTTCTTTCTTCCGAACTCGCTTGGCAACGGGATATCTAGGTTTTTTGGAGGTTAAGTTACGTGAGTAATTACATATTCTTTTCTCTAGTCTTCTTCGTAATGCCTCATCGAGATCCCACGGCCTATTGGTGGCTGCCAATACAAACACCTCTTTGCCTGCAGATGCCGAAACCCCATCCATCTGGACTAGCAACTCAGCTTTCACCCTAATAACATAGATAAAGAATAATGCTTTCTATTTCATATTTTCTTACTTCCTGTTGGCCTCGTTCTCTTCTTCAGATCTCCTCGAACCCACAGAATCAATTTCATCGAAGAAAATAACAGAAGGGGCATGGTACTTGGCCATTTCGAATAGAATCTACAATTTAATTGGGATTAGATAGTAAATGATGAAAGGAGGGGGAAGGTCTTTACTCTCACAAGCTTCTCAGACTCGCCTTTCCATTTACTGGCCAAACTCGAAGCCGACACATTAAAGAAAATGTTACCCTTAGCCACAGCCTTAGCTAATAAGGTTTTTCCTGTTCCTGGAGGCCCAAACAGTAATACTCCTTTGGTCGCTCTTCTGATTCCTTGAAAGAACTAAGGCATCAGACGAGGCAACAGAATAGCCTATTGTAGTAGATTTTTAGCTGTTTCTAGTTCTGCAATATCATCAAATGTAATAGTTGGAGACTCTACTAACTCTCGTTACAATTGTTGCACCAAGCCAATATCTTGACCTTAGTAGACATCTGAGAATTTCTTGGTGTTTCCCTTACCCTTGTCAGGTTGTTTGGAGTCTTTCTTTTTGTTGTTAGCTGGAGGGACTGGAGGTTTGCTCGGAGGCTTCTGTTGTGAAGATTGTCTCTGGACTGGGTTCGGGGGTTTGCTGGATGCTTTAGGACTTCTAGGGAGATTATTTACTGATGAGTTGCGACCTGAAGATATGTAGTTGTCACTTTTAGGTTTCCACTTCTCTATTGTCCTTCCTGCAATTTCGCTGCTCTAACTATCCAAGTGATTATTGTCCCCCTTCATCTTGTTCTTTTATGGTTTCTATGGGTCTGTTCTTGGGAGGGCGAGGAGGCGCTACGTATTTGCGTTCGTAGGCTTTGGGGGGTTGGGGTTGGGGTTGGGGTTGGGGTTGGGGTTGGGGTTGGGGTTGGGGTTGGGGTTGGGGTTGGGGTTGGGGTTGGGGTTGGGGTTGGGGTTGGGGTTGGGGTTGGGGTTGGGGTTGGGGTTGGGGTTGGGGTTGGGGTTGGGGTTGGGGTTGGGGTTGGGGTTGGGGTTGGG